>PVKA01007590.1:0-29852 GCA_004027165.1 Ctenomys sociabilis | reverse complement strand
TTTTTCCTGTATTTCGGGAAGGGTCTACAGGGTTTTCAGGCTCTCACTATGTACATCAGACTTGTAGTGATTCTCCTGTTTACAGCCTCCTAAGTGCTGGGTTTATAGGTGGGTGCCACCAAACCCAGTCTCAATTGCCTTCTCAATGCACCCCTGGGGCAAGGCTGGCACAACAGGCCCGGGGATCGAACCCCTGGCCCCTGCATCTGCCTAAGCAGGCACTTTAATCCACTGAACTATTTGGCTGGCCCTTATTCCAATTTTCTGTAGGGTTTTTATGATGAATGGCTAGCAGACTTTGCCAAATGCTTATTCTGCATCTATTGAGAAGACCATGTGATTTTTGTCTTTTGTTCTGTTGATATTACATTTATTGATGTGCTTATGTTGAACCATCCTGCCTTCCTGGGATGAATCCCATATTCTTGATGATTTGTCGTGTTCTGCTTGCCAGCATCTTATGGAGCATTTTGGCATCTCTGTTCATGAGAAGACTAGCCTGCAGTTTTTCAGTTGGGACCTTCTCTGATTCTGATGTGTGGGAAATACTTGCCTCCCAGAATGAGTTAGGGAGTATTGCTTCCCTTTCCTTTTCAATAAAGAGTTTGAAGAGTAAGTTTCTTGTAAAATTCAGCAGTGAATTCATCAGGATGTGGGCTTTTCTTTGTTGGTAAGTTTTTAACATTTTCAGTTTCATTAACTTATACTGGGTTATTGAGAGTTTTCATATTTTTTTATTGAATCTGTAATGTACCTAGCAATCAGTCCATTTCTTCTGTGTTTCATCCCATTAAAGATTCTCAAAGTATGTGTTGATCTTCTGAATTTCCATAACACTTTTACTTCTTCATTCCTAATTACATGAATTTGAATCTTTCCTTTTGTTGATAAGGCTGGCTAAAAGTTTATCAATTTTATTTAATCCTTCAAAGAACCCACTTTTTGATTTATTGATTCTTTATATTGTTTCCTTAGTCTCAATTGCATTAATTTCTGCTCTGATCTTTATCATTTTCTCCCTCTTATAACCTTTGGGCTTGACTTATTCTTTTTCTAGAAGTTTGAGGTGCATCATTCAGTTATTTATTTGAGGTCATTCTATTTTCCTGATATGAGACTTCACCTTTATAAATGTTTCTCTTGAAGGACTGCTTTCATTATATTCCATAAGTTCCAGTATGTTGCATCAGCATTATCATTGAATTATAGATATTGTTAAATTTTTTTTTTCAGAACCAGGGATTTGAACTCAGGCCCTTGCACTTGCCAGGGAAGCACTTATTCCACTGAGCCTTCACCCCGGCCCCTGTTAATTTATTCTTTAATTTTATCTCTGATCCATTGGTTGTTCAGGAGGATTTAATTTCCATGTGTTTATTGAGTTTTTGTAGTTTGCCACTGATTGCCAATTTCATGGCACTATGGTCAGATAATATGATAGGATACTTTTAATTCCTTTACATTTATTTAAGCATGTTCTGTGCGTTAGTATGTAGTCTATCTTAGAGAATGTTCCCTGTGCAGCAGAGAAGAATGTGTATTTGGTGTTGGGTAGAACAATCTGTGAACATCTACTAAGCCCATTTGTTCACAGATTTGTTTTAGTTTGATATTTCTTTACTTTTTTGGGGGGGGGGTCTGACAGTGGGGTATTACATAGTTGGATGCTCGTCTATTTTGTGCATGTTGTAACCTTTTATGTCTTTTAGTTCTTCCTGATTTAAGTAGAATAGCTGCTCCTGCTTTTTACTGGGTTGCAGACAATTTGAACTTCAAACCAAGAAGTAAAGAAATATCAAACTGAAACAAATCTGAGAATGAATGAAGGAGTAAGCAAGGGATTATTGAAGTTAACCAGAAAATCTAGGGAAAATGTTCATTCACATGAAATTATTAAATCAAGAGGGACAACTGAGGAAAGGAAGAAAGATGAATATAAAATATAGGTTAAAAAAATTAAAACATAGTCCTTAAAAAAAGGAAAACAAAACAAACCAACAAAGGAAAAAGAAAAATAAAATATAATAAAAAATAAAATTCCTCTGATGTCCCCAGAGAGCCCAAAACTTCCAAGTGACCCTGCCGAATCTGCAGTAGCGGTAGTGCAGTGCGGGGCTCATCTTGGCCTCCTGAGGTGAGGGGCTTGAGGCAGCACTTTCTGCATGTCCCTGGCAGCACCCACTCCCTACCTGCTTCTCTGTGTGTGTCTCTCTCTCTCTCTCTCTCAGGTACTGCCCGGCCCTCAGACAGACAGGGCTGCTCCCAGAGCCAGGTACATTTGGCGCCTCCGGTCCTTGCAGGGCCTCCTATGTTCCTCTTGGCTGACAAGCCTCTGCCCTTGGGACTCTTGTTGCAGGGTGGCGTGGGGTGCTGTGATGGGGCCAACCCTCGCCTCCAAGGCGCCTCCAGGACTGCTCAGTCCCAGCTCTCTGCTCTGCTGGGAGTGGGTGCTCACCTCCCACTCCTTGCCATATGCAGCACAGTGTAGTCCAAGTCCCTTGTCCTCAAGCTACTGGTGGCGGGGTGGGAGGGGTCACCCTGTTCCATCATGTGTTCCACAGGGCCTCTGCTGCCACCACTGCCCAGCTCTGCTGTAGTCTGTGACCTTACTGACTTCTGTCCAAACTAGGCCAACCAGAGCCAAAATTAACAGTACAAACTCCAGAGCATAAATGTGACACCCTGCGGTTTACTACACTTGGTGTGTTACTTTTATACCCTGAAAGTTCTTGCCTAAGGAAAATTCTCTGCAGAAGGCCTAAAGCCCCTTGGCTGTTCATGAACAAATTTTTCTTCTTGGGAGGGATTGGGTCCACAGTTGGAACTGTTCTAAACTAGATCCAACTGCCCCTCTTAAAGCTGCTCTATAGGTGTATATATGGAAAATATTAGTCGAAGACTCCGATGGAATTAAAGTGGTAGGTACCTGTGCATTGAGGAAAGGCATATTGTGTAACTTCCTATGAAATATGACATTATTACTATTTTGGAGAGGATGTGGATTACCTTGCTAAAATTGGAATATTTATTTGAAATTAAACATGTGACTTGTAACTGTGTTAAATATCTTAACTTGTTCACAAATGCATGTGGTTAATACTATAAGCATTTTTATAAAAACTAAGTTTAGCAACATCTGAGTCTGTACAACTGACATGGGCCATTATTTTTATTTATTTCTCTTCCTTTTCTAGATGGCATTTCTTACCTCGCTTACAGCATAGTTAGATACCTGTTATCTGTGTCTTTTTGTACTTTAACACTGATTAAATGAGTCGATAAAATAATGAAATTATTAAAGTGGAACTGAAATTGAAAATACTGAATAAAACCTGGACTTGCCTCAATGTTTAGAAGTGCTGTTACATTTCATTTTGGAGGGCTTAGGTCAGGTATAATTATCTGTTAAGATCTTACAAGATAAGCAGAGTTTTTTGAGGACGAAAAATACACATATACCATAATGAAGGCTGATTGTGTTTTGAATTTTGGAGAATGGCTTCTAATTGTTAGCAATATACATGAATTACTTTTTTACAGGAATTATTATTTTGATTTTAAAGGCCTATATTAGGCCTATAGTCCTGGAGCCTGCCCCTGCAGACAATATTGAGAGGTTTCTTAGGCTTGATTTTTTTCCCTTTTTGATTTTTATATTTGGCCAAAAGGATGTTAAATGGTAAAATAGGATGACCTTTAGAAATATAGGGAGAAGTGAATTGTCAAGGCTATATTCTAGATGTAAGCCTTTACTTGTGTACTAATCAGTGTTTAATTCCTGGAAGAGTGGAGGTGTAGGGTGAGACATGGGCACAGGCTGGGCCCAGTTCTTAAGGAACATCCAGAGCTTCAGGACAGTTTCCTAGGAAACCCAGATTGACTTCGTGTGTCCTTTATTGTTTAATACACAGAGGTGGGCAACATGGAGAGGATTTCACCTCAGTGGCTGTGTTCTCAGTCTTCAGGTTCTCATGTATATTTTGAAGAGAATACAGGATAGAGAATAGACAGAAAATGAATTTCATTTGATTGGCAGTAGATACTACGAATCCTGGCTTTCTTCAGCACCTCCCTCACTTGACTGCTACATGTTAAAGTGCTTTAGAGACTTTGTTAGAGTTCACACTGAGATTCTAATAAACTTGGTAACTTGAAAACTCTCAGATGTGTCTCTTCTGATTTTCTAGTCCAGCCTCCCATGTCTGACTGCTGGCTATGGTTGTTCTCAGATGTCTCCCAGGCATCTCATACTCAGTGGGCACAAAATTCAGCTTCATTTTCCACCCTTGACAAAGTACCCTTCCTTGCCACTCACAAGCCCTGCAGTCTACCTCATTGTCCACTTCACTGCATAAGCCTAAAGCTTCACAAGCATCTTACTTTTCTGTAGCTGTTTCACTTCAGTTCATCGGCCCAACTTCTCTGTGCCTTAGTTTACTTACTATAAAATTAGAATAAGAATATATTTCTAGTAATATGTTGGGGAATTAAAAGAATTAATAAATATAGTCTTTGAGGGGTGGTGGTTGAGACAGGGTCTTGCAAAATAATTTGGGTTAGTCTTGAACTCACAGTACAGCCCAGGCTGGCCTCAAACTCACACCGATCCTCCTACCTCAGCCTCTCAATCCCAGCCTCAGCTGGGATTGCAGGTATGCACCACCACACCTAGCCAATAAATACAGTATTCAAACAGTGCTTGATGCTTGGCACAATTCATTATACCCACTGCTCTCATTGCTGTCTTTACTTTTTGTCCCCCATAAAGGAAACACCCTGGCCTAAGTCACCATCTCTCCCATTATCCATGGTAATAACTTTCTGGTTTCTGTGCTTTTACTCTTCTGCTATAATCCATCCTCCATAGATAGAGCCCAGGACATTTAAAAAAAAAAAAAAACATGTCACACTGCCCTGCCTTATGTCCTTCAGTGGATTTCCACTGCTCTTAGAACAACCCCACTTGCAGGCCGCTCAGCCTGGCATCTGCCTGTACACCAGTCTCCTATCTCATCTATTCTGTTACTCAGATTAATCAAGCCTTTTCTTTCCTTTGGGTTTATTGTTCCTTTAGTATGAAATTTTTTTCCACCAGCTCTGAGCGTGTATGGCTTATTTGCATGTGGAGAGTTGTTTTTGTTACTTTTCTTGTTGCTGAGACAAAAATATCCAACACCCAAAGGAAAAGGAAGAGTTATTTAAGCTCCGTTTTAGAGGTTTCAATTCATAGTTGGCTGGCTCCAAGGCAAACTGCCATGGCAGAGTGCATTGAAGAACAGAAATAGTCCATGGTGTGGCAAGATAGGCAGAAGGCAGCAAAGCAGCAAGCTGCATATAGCAGGCAGCAGCAATGCAACAGCAGAAGCCTCACTGCCCCATGGTTGTATTTCGGTCAGGCTGTAAGCCTGTTTATTGATTGATGCTGCACACATCCTTGATAGGGCACCCATAATCGCATTATCATAAATTTAATCCCAGCACTATATACCCTAGATCCAACCATCTACAGAAAGACCCACCCATGACCATGGGAGGCTTGTAGGGATGGGGGAAACATCATCTAGATACAAACCATGCAGGAAACCTTAGCTCAGTTCTTACCTCATTGACCTACCCAACCTATTATTTGCAAAATCACTTTCTATTATTGCCTTTTCATTTTATCAAATTTATTTTCTTTTTTTTTTTTTTTTTTTTTTTTGGTGAAACCAGGGATTGAACTCAGGCCCTTGCGCTTGCCAGGGAAGCGCCTATTCCGCTGAGCCACCTCTCCAGCCCCTCAAATTTATTTTCTTTCTTTTTTTTTATTGAAGAACAAATAGCAATGAGACAGTTTCAAATCAAATTAATAGGACAGTTTCAATAATTAATACATTGCAATTTTTTTTTGTAGTGGTTGTCTCAAATTTATTTTCTTTGCAGCTCTTATAGTATATGATTATTTGTGTGTTTACTTGTTATCACTCTCTCCATCTAGAATATAATCTTTTTAGAGGCAGAATTCTTTCATAGCTTCTTAAAGTGCACATCACATAGCAGGTGTTCAAAAAAAGGGATCAAATGAGTGGTTACCTCTAAAAAAAAAGTAGAAGGCCCAAAGGAGAATGTGAGGGTCCATTGCTGGAAGTTTTCATTTTAGAGTTCTGCATGGAGAAGACCACCACCAGTACACACACCTTGAGAATTCAGCCTGCTTGATTTTTTTCAAACATTCCTCTCAAAATAGATTAAAAGATAGTTTTCTATCCGTGTCCTAAAGATAAAAGTAGATGGTCATTATGTTGCTATGAAATTTTAAATTCTGTTATGTCATAAGCCTTTAGTCTTGTCATATAATTAAAACAATCAAAGGAATTTTGTTATAAATCATAATTCAGAGACCTCCAAGGTCTTAGGACTTATTGTGATAAGAGTCCTTACCTGTCACCCAGGGTGGAATGCCTGTGTCTTATGCCAGCTCCATAAAGTGTCCCAAACCTGCTGTTGACGCATTGTAATATTCTCTTCTCACATTCTTAATGTGTAAAGAAGTAAAATATAGGGGCCAGGGAAATAGCTCAGTAGATTAAGTGCTTGCCTGGCAAATGCAAGGGCCTGAGTTCAATCCCCAGTTCCACCCCCAAAAAAAGAGTGAAATATAATGTGAAGAAGGCCTCTTGGTCACTTTTGAAAAATAGACTGAATGTCTATGCTGACAAAAAAAAAAAACTTGTGAAATTCTCTTCTGTAAATTAAAGGAAAAAAACTCTTTGAATGCCCAAAGTAGTGACAATTTCTGAAGTGAAAGGAGCCAATCCATACCTCTCCCCTGTTGCAAGGATGCGTGTGTGGTTGGGCCCTGGGAGTGGGCTGTGTCCCCTAGGTAGTGGCAAGCCAGTTGGCAGCAACCCTGAGTTTGGTCCCCAGCACTGAAAATTAAAAATATCTCAAAGTAATAAGTAACTATGTGCTAGTATTTATGTAGCTGTAGAAAAAAACATTAATTAATCTTAAGAAATCCAGACTGTTTTTATGTATCACTATTGCTTTTGAGTTGAGTTGTAGTCAAAATAATGAAGACCATTTGCAATTTGTTTTTCCGGCTAGCATGGATCCTGATGATGCAGTACAAAAGCCTGAAGAAAAGGAATATTCTTCTGTGTGTGTTGGCAAAGAAGCAGACATTAAAAAGTCTGAAAGAATGACAGCTGTTGTCCATGACAGAGAAGTGGTCATTTTCTACCACAGAGGAGAATACCATGCTATGGATATTCGCTGCTACCGTAAGCTTTTATTTTTCTTCTGTAACACTTGTATGTATTACTCACAGAACTATCAAAATTCAGTTTTTTTTAGTGACCAGATATAATATTCAATTCCTTTTCAGATTCAGGAGGACCTTTACATTTGGGAGAAATAGAGGTACATAAACTTATATTTATTCTAAACAAACTCTGGTGTTTTCTATTTCCATTATTTTGTGTCATTCTTTATTCAAAAATGTGTATTTGGATGTAATTATGTTTTAGTGCTTTGAATATAATTGTTAATATTCTAAGTATTCAGAGTCATTAAAAACTCAATGCGGAGATAAATATGAGAAGTATGCATGTCTTTTTAACTGTCAGTTATATTCTTGGGTGTTGAGCTTAGGTATACAATTGCACAAATGTTTTTCTATGCTTAGGAAAGGTTTGTTGTAGCATTATCTGTTATATTGAAAAATTAAAGGTAACCTAAATGTTTTAACAATAATAAACCCCGTTAAAGAAACCATAATCCAGCCATGCTGTGGAATGCTGAGTGGCTATGAATTGGGGGAGGTGACCTGGGTTGGCTGTGTGGAGGGATGCTATTATGTTTGTGAGTAATAAAAGTCATTCAGTAATAACTAATTAGTTATCCTTATTAAATTAAAGTATATACCTTTTACTTTACATACTCTATATGTATTGAATTTTTATAAGCATTTATTTTATATAATACATATTTTCTAATTTTAAAGAAAGAAACCACTAAGTGGCTGAGTGGCCCACTCTGGACTGAAACTTGCAGCCCTCCTGCTTTGGCCTCCCAGAGTGCGGGGGCTGCAGGGATTAACTAATGCCTTGTCCAGTCTTAAAGCTTAACTGAGAAAGAAAAGGAAAATTGCCTTTACTTTCCTGTATTCCAAAATTAGTTGCCTAATGTTTACTGTCTTTCTATCTGTCTCTAAATAGCGCAGACTGTAAGCTTGCGTTTGGCTTCTCACTCTCTTATCCCCTTGATACCTACCTGGTTTCATACCAACCTCATGTTAAAGATGCATTTAAATTATGAACATTGGATGTTTGCTCACAATTCTGTGGTATACAAATCAGTCCTCCTGCTTTCTGGTACAGAGGAAGAGCAAGCACTGCTGTTGATTCTGTCCTACACATCCCCCAGTTTCAGTCTAGAGGAGCTTCAAGGCACCACAGTAGTTCTTCATTAACACATGCCCTAGGCCTTTAGTAGAGCCTCTTGAACTCCATCCACAGCCTGCAGCTCTTGTGGTGGCTGCTGGGAATTGCTTTAGAAGCACTAGAAGCCCTTGCTGGGTTTCTGACAAGAAGCACTAAGAAAGAGAACAGCTCCACCACAGTCACATGATATTGGCCTGAGAGAGGCCTCTTCTGGAAGAGCTCTGACAGGAGCTTCAAATCACTGCAAGAGGGACTTGATGACTCTCCTCCTATTGGGCTCTACTTTATTCTGAATAACTTGTAAATGGGAGGAATAAGGAACAGCTAGCTTGTTCTTCTCCTGGGTCTTTTGCAGTACATTCTGTACTAACTGAAAGGCTCATCGTAAAATGCCACATCTCTTTTTCTTTAGGACTTTGATGGACGACCATGCATAGTCTGCCCTTGGCATAAATTCAAGATTACCCTGGCAACAGGAGAAGGGTTATACCAGTCTATAAACCCCAAGGATCCATCCGCAAAACCCAAGTGGTGCTCCAAAGGAATAAAGCAAAGGATTCACACTGTGACAGTGGAGAATGGGAATATCTATGTAACGCTTTCTAAGGAACCTTTTAAATGTGACTCTGACTTTTATGCTACTGGAAAATACAAAGTAATTCAGAGTTCTTCCTGATAAAAGTATGTGTATGGCAGTGAAAATTGTGGCGCTTATTTTAAAATATTTTTGAATAACTTTCAATATCAAAGATGAATTTTTTTTTCAACATAGGTACAAGTATTACTTATCTTTCAAAATCATATAGATCTGTGAAGTTTAAAAAGCACATGTACTGAGAATGGATATCAGTCTGAGGATTGCCATGAGGACAAGAGTACCTTTTATCTACATTCCATCCAGTCCTCTGGACTGATCAGAACCCAAACTTTATGTTTGGGACAGTCAATGTAAGGAGGATTCAAATAATTTAGAGTAATCAAAATGAGTAATAGGTAAAATATACGATTTGGTAGGAGAATTTTTTATTAGAGAAAAAAAAAGGCCCTTTTTGGCGTTGCAGACTATCGTAAGGTTTTGGGTAGAATTGTTTTTGGTTTTTCTTCAGTCTTTTTGAGGCAAGGTCTCACTGCATAGCTCAGGCTGACCTTGAGCTCACTTTGTAACACAGACTGGTCTCGAACTCACAGAGATCCTCCTGCCTCACCCTCCTGAGTTCTGAGGTTACAGATGTGCACCACCATACCCACCTGGCTTTTGTTTTGTTTTGGGTTGGTTTTTTGTGATACCAGGAATCTAACTTGGGAACTTCTGCTTGCCAGCCAGGCACTTGTACTGCTGAGCTATATCCCTGGCCTGGTTTTTTGTTTTGAGACTGGGTCTTGCTGTGTAGTTCAGGCCAGCCTTGAGTTCACTAGGTATGGTAGGCTGGCCTCAAACTCACAGCAATCCTCCTGCCTCAGCCTCCCACGTGCTGGGATTAGAGACATGCTTACTACACCCTGGTATTCTAGGAGTTTTAATAGGTACAAAGTAAAAATTAAACTGCTTTGCTCAATTTAAATACTTACCTGCATTCTTTCATCATTGTCTCATTGAGAACTCCACTGATTCCACCTCATTTAATTATTACTCTTACATTTTAAAGGTAAAGTTCAAGTTCATGAAATAGTCCTCCGACATGCAGTTTTTCCAGATACAGAGCAGTAAAGGTGAATTTATGTGCTGCACTTAAAAATGAGAAACTCACAAAAGCCCTGGAGCCTTGGCTTGCTTCCTCTCTGCTTAAGGTGTCGTCATGCACAGGAAGCCTCCCACAGCTGCCTCCGGCCACGAGACCCATCTCCTGTCGGTGAACCCATGTACTTTGCTTCTATGAAACTTTCAAATATAAGTTTTGTTTTTTAAAAGAGAACTTTGTGCATATGTGTACAGCTGGTTCACATAAACATTACAGGGAGAAGAGATGGAGAATCATGTTCCCAGTGTTCACAGTCAGCTGCTATTCAACTGGCTTATCTGGTTTTCCTGGGCAGCTGCTGTGGCCAGCGCTGCTCTGGCTGCCTGTGCCTGCCCCTGCCCCATCCTAGTTGTTAAGTGTTTAGAATAATAGCTGTGTGTGAGCCACACAGCTTGGCAGCACGTGGGATGTGAGAGTAAAGCGGGAGCAGAAGGGCTGAGGACTGCCACCCTGCAGCCTGGTCTCCAGGCACGTGATCGTCGTGATTCAGGACTGAGGGGAGAACTGGACCAGCGCTTAGCAGTCTGCAAGCCCCCCAGACTCTCCCCTGGTTACCATAAGAACCGCAAGTAACTAAGAGTGCCTTGCTGTACCGCATCTCCTGTTCTGTCAGAACATGGGTACATGAGAAAAGGCATTTGTTACTTACTTCTTGGACTACTAATCCACCAGGTTTGGGCTTTTTTATCAATAGCAACAACTTTTCTAGGGACTGGAAGTGCACATCTGTGGGATGAGCTCCTGCCAGCTGGCTATGTATCGGGCTGACCCCTAAGTGACCACCAGGGGCTGATCACATGTCCAGAATTCCAGTGCCCGGAGGAGCCACAGTGTTCCAGCAGGCAAACCAGCTCTGGTTTGTGGTGCCAATTATAGGAGCATTTTCCCTCAAGAGCAGAAGGCAATAATGAGTAATATGTGCTTGATTTCTTGTTCTAATTTGTGTCTTTAAATCTTTTTGTTGTAATTTGTGTCTTTAAATCTTGTAATTAAAAAAAATAATGTCCCTGAACTGCATGGTGTGAGACCTGGCTCAAAAAGACCCCCCCAAAAAAATAAGTCACATTGCTAGGTGTGACAGTGTGAAGCAGCAGCCCTGGCCTTCTTCACTAGACCTGGGCCAACCTGGGAAACATAGCAAGACCCATCTCCTAGAAGGACAAAGTCACATCAGCACAGCTCATGTTTGTGTACATAAATCTTATCAGATTTGTAAATATTTTGTTTTATAAACTTATGGCTTCCTTAAGTTGTAACTCCTTCACGACTTTACAAGTGAGTAATAAAAAGTTTATAGGCAGACTCAAACTAAAACAAATGACCTTTTACTATCTATGAAAAAAAAAAAAACATAGTGTGTGACAGGTGACCCTGGAGAGGAAGCCTGGAAGGATAGGGTTCTGGATTGGGTTCTTTCCTCCCTGACTCACACAAATTAAGAAAAGTATGAATTATAAATGTGCTCAGACTATTAACCACTGTATAGTCTGATGCACCAGAATAGAGTTTCTGGCTCATGAAAACAATAAGTAGTATAGAACAACTGTAGTTTAGTGCTAATCTCCCCCCTTTTTATTAAAGCAGAGCCTACATATATGTATATTGAACTTGCAGCTTTGTCAGATGAAATGTCTCATTAGATATGCGCCACTTAAGCTCTCTCCAGGTTATTGTGTTCATATTTGCTCATTTGTTTCAGCTGACTGATCAAACACCGAATGTAAGACCTGAATCTTGTTACTCGTATTACCCGGAAGCTCAGGCTGATAGGAAATGTCCGGCTTCTCTGGCAGTGACCTGTAAGGCTTTGCTTTGATTTCCCCTTCGGGGAACATGGGCTCTGAGAGCACGGGCTCTGAAAAGGCTTTTCTAGAGTGTTCACTTTCTCTGTTTTGCCTTATGGCTTCCTCCTCTTCGCAGATGTTCCTTGCCTTCTCCAGTACAGCGTTCACACAGATTGCCTGTATAATTAGGATGTGTGAAAAATAATGTTTCTTTCAAAATACCACCACGGGGGGGGGGGGATCAAAACCTCAATCTATATATTCTCAGAAAAAATAACTTCAAGAACTGCTAATGCATGATAGGCATTGAGAAACTGATTCCCTGTTGTGAATCATACCATACTCCACAGAGCACTTCAAAAGCTAGTGTACTTTATAAGAGTGCTTTATGTATTTTTTTCTCAATTCATCTGATGTTGCATATTTTTATTTTATTTTTTGAGACAGGGTCTCACTGTGCAGTTCAGGCTGGCTGTAAACGCATGGTAATCCTCCTGCCTCAGCCTCCCTAGTGCTAGGCTTACAGGTGCATCCCACCACACCTAGCCTATAAAGATGTGCTTTACATCTCAGTTCATCAGATACTGCAGGTCTTGTGTTTTGGTTTGGTTTCTATTTTTTGTTATCCAGGCTGGCCTTGAACTCGCTGTGTACTCCACACCCAGCGCATCTTTATTCTGACTTGATTAAATGAAACATTTTCTAGAAGATGGAACTTATCCACAAATACTTTAATGTCTCCAAGAGTACTTCTTAATTTTCTCCTTCCTAGACTTTGCTTGTACTTGTGTATATGGACGTAAGTATTTTGATAAGAATTTAGTAAGCCAGTGACTACTGGTCAAACATGTGATCCACCTTTCCTCTAGAAATGCCTGTTTTAAGAAGACGATCAAAACAAACTACAAAAGCCTAACTGCAGATTTCAGAATTCACTAAATTCACTCCAGATTTGCTAATGGTGATGGTGGCACTAAGAAAAACCTGAACTCATTTATTTACAAAAGAAGTGCCTCAAGGTGGGATTGGATCATGAAGTTTTCCTGAACAAGTGTCGGCCTCAGCCTTGAGATGAAGAGCTGCAGTTCTCGCCTTCCCCTGCCTGCTCATGCCTGCCTCTCACAGGGACCTAGGGACACAGCTGTTTTCCCTCACTTTGCTGTGATAAGTGTGTGACCAAGTGGCACTGTGGTGGACAAAATCAGATGTTGTATCTGCTGGGAAGGAGGTCAGGAAGGGTTTCTGGAAAGATTTCCTTCCGCATGAAGAGAAAGAGTTTGGCCTTGACCTTTCTCCTCCTTCCTGAGCATGAGGCAAAGTCTACAGCTGCAAACATGTCTAGGAGGGAAACAAAAAGGGGAAGCCCTGGTGTCTTAGTTTGCTCAGGCTGCTCTAACAAAAGGGAGTGGCCTCAGTAGTCCTACTCCCCACAGTTGGAGAAGTTGCAAAGTCCAAGCAAGATCAAGGCACTGTCAGTTATGTGTCTAGTGAGGGCTGCTTTCTAAAATTTTAGCAGCATCTCTGAGCTGCATCTGCATGTGGTGGGAGGTATGGAGAAGCTCTCAGAGCCTCTATCATAAGGTCACTAAATCCATGCATAAGGCCTAATGACCCTCCAGAGCTGCCACCTGCTCACACCATCACCTTAGGGGTTGGTCAACTTTAGAATTGGGGGAAAAGACACAAGCACCCAGCCCAGGGCACCTGGGTTATTGTATTACAGGCCCTGTGGGAGAAAACCAGGAGCTGCCTGCTTTCATACTTTGTTTAGCTCTCACAAGCCTGTTGTTTGTTAACTTCAACTGGAATGCATCCCATAGAAAGAAACAAGTTCATATTTTTAGCTACAAATAGTCTCATTTAAGCCAAATATCATTTTCTGTGTCATGCTGTGAAAAGTATTGTAAAGTCTTGTGTTGATCTCTTCCCTATTCCATCACCTACAAAACTACATCTGTGCCATGCTAACCACCCTCACCCAGGCTCAGAAAGTCTTGATCAAAGTCAGTATTGTGTTCTCCAGATTCACTGACCCAGAATAGTGGAGTCCTGAACCTCAGCCATCATGGGAAATGTCATGGCCGGGAAAAAGCTACTGCAGCTGAGTGACAGCAGACACTAGCATGTTCTGACCAAGAGTCTCCAAATGGCAGTACATGTCTGTAGAAGTGACATTACTCAGTTACTAAAGCAAACTGGGTTTTGGTGGCTGAGTTGGCTCCTCAGAAAATAATGCTCTAATAGGAAATTACCTTGCATCACAAGAGAACGGAACCTTAGTTGGTGAGTAGCACCACTGATGACAGGACTGTAAGCAGTGTACTGTATTAAAGTAGGTGTCCTTGTCTCTAGAGTCTAATTTCTTACCAAATAAATGAGTGCTGCGTAGGAGGCGTATATCATGCCAGTCAAAGCAGTCGTTGCTGGAAAAGAAACGATTTCAAACAAAGAACTCTTTCTAGCCTGCAAAAACAAAAGACTTTCTTACTAAAACAAAAACTTTCATTGCTTCAATCATATATTTTACAGAGTTGCTTAAAAATGAGAATTTAAAATTTTTTCCAAAATTAGTAATTAACTCACTAATTAATGTCATCTGAATTACATCTGGCTTTTTCACAGTCTGCAAATATATTTATTTACTTTTTTACTTTTAAGAAGAAGATACTGTGCTCTCTTTTACTGGCCAAAACTGACAAAAATAGAAAACATTTCATTTCTGAAATCTAATTTAAGATTCCAAGCTGTACCCACAAGGAGGCGCTGCTGTGCTCCTCAGCACTACATTCTTTTCTTGAAATGCATTCTTTAATCATTCTTTACTAAATTACCACTTCAATTAAGCAAACAGTCCTCAAAATAATAAACATGTCCTAGAGATTAATGATCTGCTTGGAACTTCCATGAGCCTCACACAGGCCAAACTGACTTCGGAAGAACATTCAGCTCCAGGAAATGTCCTCACTTATATCCAGTGTGCTGTTTTGAAACACAGGAGGTTTATGCCAGTAATGAATTTGCCTCTCAGATGCTTCTGCAGTAGGTGTCCCTGAGTTGAATTGAGTACTGAGTTTGATTGTTAGTATTATAAAAAAAAAAAAAAAATTACAGCAGCAAAGACTGGAACAGTTAATAGAATGGTTAGGAAAACTACACTATATCTACCCCTAAATGAATTATGCAATGCTTCAAAATGTGCTTTGCTGAACATCTGATAACATTTTATTAAACACGTAAGACACTGTGTACCAGGCCCTGTTTTATGAACTGTGTAAGCAGAATGTGGTGGCCTACCCTGTATTTCCAGCTACTCCGGAGGCTAAAGCAGAAAGATGCTTCAGCCCAGAATTCAAGATCAGTCTGGGCAGCGTGGCAAGACCCCATCTTAACAGCAACAGCCAAGAAACTGCTTTAATAAAACATTCTATTTAACTCAGTCACATGAAGTAGATATCATTATTCCTGCTCTACAGAAAGAAAAAAAGGTGATATGCCCTTGGTGATACAGCTGGTGAGTAGTTAAGTTAGATTTAAACCAGGAATCCTCGTTTGGGGCCCAGACATTTAATCTGCTCAGTAAATCGCTGCCTTGGAACACTCTGCTTGTGAACAGCAGTAAAAGACTGTGTTACAATAGCTCATACTTATTCATAGGTTTGCTGGGAAGTAAAATAAAATGCTTATATACAATGCTAAGCGGAATTCCTGAATACAGCATATGGGATGTGATAGACAGAATTAGTACCTTATGATATGGGAAGAAGAGTGATTCAAAGCTGTAAGCGCAACAAATGATTCCATTCCAACCAAAACCAAACCAAACTAAGCAATGCTGGTGGAAGTCAAGCAAATGGTCATCCTAGCCAGGGTATGATTAGTGACTGGATTAGGCAAGAGCAGGGACTGGGGTTCAATCCCTCAGCCCACATGCCGGGCCGGTCCTGCCTCCAGCTTGCTGAGCCGCCCACCAAGTCCAGGTGTGGCGGTGCACACCTGTAATCCCAGCACTGGGGAGGCTGAAAACAGTAAGATCACTACTAGTTTGAGCTGTGTAGTTAGACCCTGCAACAAATACATTTTTTTTTAAAGTATGAAAAAAAAAGTTAGTGACTAGAAACCAGCCTGAGACTTTGCAGGTGCTATTTATGTGTGATTTAAGTATAGCTGATGTTCAATTTGAGAAAGTTTATGAAGTTGTATGCCATGATTTGCACACTATTCTGCCTATTTCAATTTAAAAGTTTAAGAATTCAAATATTTTTATGATAAAAAGTTAACTTTGCATAGAAAAAATGAGGCAGAAATGCAACAAAATTTCAAATTTCTGTATTTTATAATACAGCCTTAGATTTGCCAAGTGCTAGTCTAAGAGCCTTACTTCTACTGCCTCAAACAAATCTGTAAAATGAAAATATAGTTAGAGCTGAAATGTGTATCTTCTGTGTTCTTGAAGCTGAAAGAGCATAGGGTGCTTTTATAAATGAAGTTATTGAAATGTAAGTGTAGGCAGCCAGGAAGATAGCTCAGTAGAATAAGTACTTGCCTGGCAAACACAAGGTCCTGAGTCCAATACCCAGTACTGCAGGGGAAAAAAAAGTTAAGTGTAGAGTTGGCCAAATAGCTCTGCTTAGGCAGACTCCGGGACCAGACCAGTTCAATCCCCAGGCCTGCCTCGCTGCCCCGCCCCCGGGGGAGGGGTGCGCTGAGAAGCATTAAGACTGGGTGTGGTGGCACATGCCTGTAATCCCAGCTGTTGGGAGGCTGAACACAGGCAGATCACTACAAGTCGGATCTAGGTAGTGAAACGCTGTAGAGCCTTGTGGGTGTACTCTACCTCTACACGATGTTACCAGCTAAGTACAGGAAAGGAGTGTTATGTTCATCTTTCCCACTGCTGCCACACTGAACGTGGAGCAGCATTGCCCATCAGTTTCTGTGCCTCCTGTTACATGACATGGGGTGGCTGAAACGAAGAATATTGTCTGCCTCTAAGGGTATGTGTTGGAAGGCTGTTTCCTCTTCCTTTCTCATGAGGCCATGCCCACACCTAGGTGCAGGGATAGCCAGAGGAAGTTTTACCCATACCCTTCATAAATCAGCCTGCAAATTTTTCCAGACTCCCTGGGTCTAGTAAAGATCTTCAAGAAATGAGGCTTGCATTGCTTTTGGCTGCTTGCTAGAAGAATCAAAATGACAGCAGGCCTTGGAATCCAGCTGTAGGCTACACGGGAACAAGCCTACGAATAGAGGGCAGAAGCTTGGGGGGAGAATCACACACCTCCCCCGAATGCCCATAGCAGAGTGAAGAGATTCAGGGGGCTGTGCACGTGTGAACACAGGCAGGAGGCTGCAGTGGGAAGCGGGAGGCCGCAGGCAGCACCAGCGGAACAGGGCCTGCACGCAAGTGACTGCACCTGTCACCACAGCTTTCTCAGGTTTACTTCCTCACCTACGAGAAATTAAAGCTGGGTGGTTTCAAAATGGTTTATGTAACTGATATGTGTTACAATTTTGAACAATTTCTGTAGCTTTACCTAAGGGCCATTTTTTTTCCTTTTTTTTTTTTTTTATTTTAAAGAAAAGAAAAACAGTAAAAACAATGGTATAACATTTGAAAACAAGACTGTAGGAGAACAATCATGCAATACACTGCACACTGTTACTTCAAAGTAGTTGCTCATCATACAAGATATAGGCATGAAAAACCAATTAAGTATGTTTTTAGTGAATGCTTTCCATCTCTAACAAATCATCCCCATAGGAAATGTTTTCTCCAAAATGTATGTGTCAACTGGCAAGTAGCCATTTTCAATTTTATAACTCACTTTCAATATATATTTTTCATATTAAAAACCACTCTTTTGCCAGGTGTGGCGGTACATGCCTGAAATCCCTGCACTGAGGCAAGAGGTTTGCTGTGAATTCAAGGCCAGCCTGCACTACATAGTGAAACCCTGTCTTACAGAAACAAACAAAAAACACAATTCTTTCAGTTTTAACTTACTCTCATCAAAGGAGTACACAGTTATAACAAATAAATAGGAAAAGTTTGGTAAATAGGAATTTTTAGATTATCTTGGCCTTAAAATTTTTCACATTAATCTTATGAGTTTCTTTTATTTTTGCATATTTAAAAGTATCAATGTTATGTCCATATATATTTTCCTTTTTTAGCTTGCTAACATTAGCATTATAATATATGAATAGCTGAATGTTAAAAACATTTCAGTCTCTAAAATTCTCCAATGATTTTTGACTGCCTCATCTCAGACAAGAAGCATCTGTGTTCACCTCAGATTCAATAAGGATGACAATAAATCAGAAGAAGGCCAATGCAAACAGTTGAGAAAGTAAAGAGGCACTAATCCATGGCCTGACGGTTAGAGACTTAGCAGGTCAGGCTTACTTCATGTTATCCAGAACTGCCTCGGAGCAATACAGGGAGAGTCATGGAAGAAACCAAGTCTGTGATCCATAAACAAAAACTGGAAATGCTTTGCTTCTAAATTTCTAGGTCCAGGAAAAGATGGTGTTTCCCATGTTTGAAAAGCTCCATGCCTATGACTCTGCCTAGCATCTCACTCTTAAGTCCACGAAGGGCTGCTCGCAGTTTGTAGGAAAGCTGCTTGACTTGGTTTTCCCCAATCTCAGCACCCTGGAAACACTTCTCGAGCCAACTCTGACTAGTGGGGTACATTAACCGTCAGAGGTGCCAACCTCTTGCCCTACTTGGATATTTCTCCCAGAAGTTCTACTTTCTAAGAAATGTCCTCTTTTCCCAGATCTGAATCACATCAGCCACATTACCCTCATTATAGGCCCATCAAAAACACAGAATGCTCTTTTCCAGCCAGGGAGATGGCTCAATGGAATAAGTGCTTCCCTGGCAAGCGCAAGGGCCTGAGTTGCAGAATCCACAATTCTGCCAAAAAAAAAAAAGAATCCTCTTTTCCATCTGGAACCATGGAAGGTGTTGAAGAAAAAGGAGATTCCTGTTGCCAGAAACCTTTAAGAAAAAGCAAAGACATTTCGCAGAGCTAAAGGTAAAGCACCTGAGAAAGAAGTTTGGCCAAAAGTTGCTTTGAAAAAATGAGAAAGCTCATCCATGAAAAAGCCAGGTCCTATTGTAAGGAGTGCAGACAGATGTACAGAGCTGAGATTTGATTGGCTGGAGTGGCAAGAAAAGCTAGCAACTTCTATGGACCTACAGAACCCAAATTATCATCTATCATCCAGATCAGAGGAATCAATGGTATGAGCAAACTCAAAGATCCTCAAGATGTTGCAGCTTCTTTGCCTTTGCCAAATCTTCAAGGGTTACCTTTGTTAAGGTCAACAAAGCTTCAGCTGGCATGCTAAGAATTGTAGAATCATGGAGGTACCCAAATCTGAAGTCAGTAAATGAACTAATATCTGAGCATGGCTATAGCAAAATCAATAAGCAAATTGCCTTGACAGATAATTCACTGGTTGTTTGATCTCTTGGCAAATATGGCATCATCTGCATGGAGGAACAGCCAACCAGAAAGGCCTGGGTAGACTGAAGCAAGCTCCTGGCCTAGCACCCATTTCCCAATTAGCTTGTAACATTGCTTTGCCTCAGCCCTCTACTCCCAACCAAGGACTGAAACACTTGTGAGTTACTGTGAGCACCCTAATGAAAATGTTCCTCTGTCTCCGTATTCTTCAGGAAAGTAGTCTGCCTCGCTAGTGTTCTCAGACACAATATGAGGGAATATAAGATAACATGAGAGAGTTTTGGTAGAAAGAGCATTTAAGTTATTCCATGGACAGACATCTTTCCATCCTACTCACCCTCAGATCTGTGATGAGATCCATCACTGGAAAAGTCCTGTGGAACACAGACGGGCTACTAGGCCACCACTGTTCCACAGCCACGTTTTCATGGAGGGATGTTCTGCGCATGCTCAAAGCATATCCCTGTGCATCAGAATCCCAACTCTCATATAGTTTTATTCCTCATAGCACAAAGTTCCACCTTGATTGAGGCAGCCTGGGGAATTCTTGCAGGAACTCATGCTGCAGTCTATGCTGGCTAAGCTGAACGGTGTTCCATGGGCTTCTTCATGCTGTGACACTGTGTATCATGCTCAGTGCCATGGGAGCACGCCACCCACAGAGCCCCCATGTCACCTGTGTTCCTCGGCTCTTACCTTTGACCCTCTGAGACAGGGTGTTCATATTTATATTTCTGCCCACACTGAGCCTTTCCAATTTGACACGTGTTCTTTCTTGCTACAGCTTAGCTTCCCCTTAGTGGCAGTCCTGCTTCTCACCCAATACTGTTTATCATTCAAGCGAACCTTCTTCTTTTCCTTACCCCTAGGTCTTAAGGACCCAGGAACCGCTGACCTTAGCCTGACTTCTCTTGTCCCACCACAACCATGCGGAACTACTTATGTTCCCCAAACAAGTTGCACTGGCTCTCACTGGGGTATCTTAATATGTACTGTTCTCCTTCTGCACTGGTCTCTTATTTCTGTGCCTAATTCTTCTTCCTTTAAGTCTCAGCTAAGAATATACTGTCTGCTAAAAAGGCTGTCCTGACACCCTTTCGGATCCTGTGTCTCTTCTCAGTGTTTCCATAGTATGCTGTGAACTCTTGAATCTTGTATTCCCTAGACCTAGTGACATTGCTCGCTCATTTACCTATCAGCCCCATGGTCCACAGGGCAAGGGCCAGATACCTCTGAATCCCTAGTACCTAAACTAGTGAATTTCCATAGCAAGTTTTCAATAAACACTGTTGAGTGCATGAAAAAAGCTGAATTATACTTCACTTACTTCCTAAAAGAAATGTTACCATCCTATACTAGAACCTATGAAGGAAGAGACTGCACTGCACTGAAGGACAACTGGTTGCAGAAGCATAACAAGGAAGAACTACATGGAAATGCTCACCCCACACATCAAGAAATAAATTACATGCAAAATCAATCCCACAATGTAACATAAAGCAGACTTTATGAAAAAGAAAGGGGATTCCTGCACAAAGAGGGAGCGACAGCCGGAGAAGCATCTGAGCTGGTACCCAGGGCCTCTGGGCTAGTGCTGGAGCCTGCCTGAGTGCTTCAGTTTCAATGCAGAGACTGGAGATGAGACTTAGATGGATCGAAGCAGGCACTGGGTGTCTGCAGAGCTGCAATTTCAGTGACACTGGATGCTGACAACTGCACTCAGCAATAGAAAGAAAAGAAAGAAGCTTTTCTCCTCCACTCCAGGCTGGAGTTTTTTCATAAGAAATTAAAACCTCAAGCTTGCCTCTCATGAAGGGGTCTGAACTCACCCAACTAGCATGATGCAGAAAAAGCTAAGCTGAAAAAAATTATAAAAATCAGTCCCAGACAGTGGAGATCCTAGGACCAAAGCAAAATTCTTCTAGAGACATAATCCCACCACCACAGACAAAGGGGATTTTTATTTAAGAACAAAAGTGGGCTGGGGTGTAGCTCAGTGGTAGAGCACTAGACTGGTACATCAAGGCCCTCTGCAGGTCTCAGGCCAGCCTGGACCACGTAGGGAGTTCAGGGCCAGCCTGAACCACACAGCGAGGTCCTGTCCCTAAATAAATAAAGCAAACAATAGCAAAAAGCTAGAGAAATGCCCATTAAAATAAAATCATGACACATAAGTTATTTGCAATGAGTATGATATTTTATAGACCCAATAGTCAGAAAAATTAGTACCTTCTTAATACTTAAAGGAACATTTAAACTATTATACATAAATACATTCAAATAATTACTTTAAACATATTTACTTATAAAGCACATTGACAAGAAAAGCAACAGGAAGCTTTCAATCTAATACTAAATTAGAACTTTTAGAAATAATAAATTGAGTGACTTACATTTAAAATATACTGAATAATACAGTATTTTAGACACAACTAGTAGGCTCAGGATGCATCAAAAAGAAATAAGGCAAGGCAAGCATGAAGAAGCTAGGCACACATTGAGGAATAAAATGAGAAGGCCCGAAGCGTGCTTTGTAGACACTGCAGAGGGAGAGCTCAGAGAAATGGCAAAGAGGTGGGATTTGAATTGCTAAGCATTTTCCTGAACTGAACAATCTGTCCTCATGTTTAGGAATCAGAATGCCTCGCCCTTCCTTTGCTTTAGTTTGCTAACAGCAAACAAACTCAGAGCAGTGCCTCTCCAGATACACACCCGGAGAATGTTACACGTGGGCATGGTGGCATTCACAAGTATATTATGGTAGCATTGTCTATAAAAGAAACAGAAAAAGAAACTAAATTGTCCATTTGTTCAATAACAATAAACTGGGGATTCTTTTTTTTAAAATTAGAATACCATAAAAAGCTAAAATAAACCATACCTAACTATATTAGTAATAGTGAATCAAATAGGAGGTTTCAGAAGGCTAAGTGTAATCCAATATAAGTTATATAAATTTGAAATATGCCAGGGATATAGCTCAGTGGCATAAGTGCCTGCCTGGCAAGCACAAGGTCCTGAGTTTGATCCTTGGTACCAAAGAAAAATAAATAAATATACTCTAATACATCTACACTTGCGCACAAATGTAATAAGATATGTAAGTATGCCTGGGTGTGCGCACATCAACTTTAGGAAAACATGGGGTGTGACAGGTATGACCACCAATTTAAGTTTGGTTGAGATTCCTGATGAATTGCTTTCTATAATTAGGCAAGAGCCAAGGAAAGGGGACTTCATAAATGCTGATTCTGAATTGATGTCACAGGTGATAGTCACAGTTGACATACGGGTCTTGCACAAGTCACTAGGTCCCCAAACCGGTTTCTTTCATCTCAAGGTTCTTGGCATAAATCATCCCAACTGCACTCCAAGTTTACTTCAGAATCTCGTTCTCAATCAAGGCAAATGGCAGACACTTGTTTTTCAGCTCCCATTACTGGATAGAAGGAAACACAGGTTCAAGCAGAATAGAAAGATGCCATTTTAATTTTCCTGCCAGTGAATTTTCTGAGCACGGGGAAGACTATTCTTCACAGATATCTCTCATGCTTACGCAGACTGGAGAATATGGGCAGAGCACATACCTGTGTCTCTCCTGAGGGGAGCAACGCACGTATCTTAGGACACTAAAGATAGCGCCCTCCCCAGCGGCATCGCTCCCATTCCAGGACGGTGACCATGCCCTCTTTGTTAACTCAGGAGACCAGAAGATGGTCAGTGTCCATGCGCAGGAAAACCTGGTCTCTTAATCTCAAGGTGGTTGAGTAGGTTCCTCCTTGTGTTGTAACCTACCACAAACACAGGTGACATCTGCTCCTCATCACATTCCCCTCTGGCAATGAAGTGGGTGGAAACCAATACACAGTGTTGCCTGCCCATCGTGGATGTTTTTACTTTGGATAATGATCTAAGTCCCATCCAAGGTTCTTGTGCTTTTGTGTAGTGCATGTGTGTGTAACTGTTACAGACTAACTGATTATCCCGAAAGTAGTATAAATCTCAGATTTTAGGCAGGCAGGCTGGTGCACATCTGTAATCCCAGCACTTGGAGGCTGAGGTAGCAGGTTTGCTTCAAATTTGAGACCAGCCTGGGCTACATAGTGATTGTACAAATTCAGAGTCAGACCTGTCTAAAAAAATAAGCAGCTCCTGTACAGCTATGGTTTAGCAGAGAAGCAAATAGACTGAAGAGCATAAAGCACAGCATTCCTACATGCGATTTCATGGTAAATGTAGAATTGTTCTTTACATTTCTGCTAACAACACTATAAAAACTAAGGGATTGGTAAAGCAAACAGAAAGAAACAGCGAGATAAAATAGATTGAGAAGAAGGATATGTCAGTGAGTACTGAAGAGCATATGGTTTGCTTATGCTTTCTTTTGATGCTCTAAAGATACTGCAGTAAGGCTGGTAGTTTTAGAGAAAGCAGTGGTCACAAACAAGGCATTTTTACTTCCCTAAATATGAGGTATTATAAAGGAACCTGTAATGAATGTCCTCAGACAGTCTGTGTTTGAAATATCTGCTGTTTTTCAAAATGTCAAGCTGCATAGGTTGATGTGTGCCTGTAATCCCAGCACTCAGGAGGCTGAGGCAGGAAGATCCCTGTGAGTTTGAGGCCAGCCTGGGCTACATAGTGAATTTAAGACCAGCCTGAACTGGATAGCGAGATCCTGTCTATAAAAAAAGAAATCGAAGTCAAAGTCATTGATTCAAGACTCAGATTCCTCAAAAATTAAAACTAGAAATTCCATCTGACCCACCTATTCTTCTAGGATTTTCCTGAAAGAGTTAACACATATGACAGCTATACAAGCGCACCCAGGTTATAACAGCACAGTCCGTAACAGCTGTTGGAAACAGCCTAGGTGTCTGTGGACAGATGAACGGATAAAGCGCATGTGGTATTTACACTCAGCGGAGCAGTTCTCAGCCACAAGGGTAAGTAAATCTGAGTCATTGTAGGCAAACAGGTGCACCTCGAGACTGTGTGTTAAGTCCAACACATGCGCAAAAGCAGGGCCTGGTTTCTCCTACATGAGACACCCAAGGTATGAATACAGACGAAAATAACAACCTAATTGGAGCCTCGCAAACAGGGAGACAGATCCTAAGGGAGGTAGAAACCTGGAGGAGAGCAGGGGAGGAGGGCGGAGGGAATACAGAGGATTAAGATGTGCGGTGTTGGTCCTTCCCTCCTACATGGAACCGTGGATGTGCACAGCACAGAACAGATAATCAAAGCTAAAGCGAACGGCTAAAGGCCCCCGCCTTACGGAATGTCTGTTTGCTTGTAGATGTGGGCTTCCCAGCGTTGGTTTTCTCCTTGTTTTAAGTGCACTCAGATTTGCATTGGAGGCCCCACCCCATCTGGTCTCAGCATACAGACTGCAGCGAGGAGTCCAGCCTGGCTGGAGCCAGCACCTGCCCAAGGGGAGCTGAAAGCCGAGGACTTTCCTGGACCCCGGTCCAGTATGTACTCCTCCACCCTCAGGAGGCTGCAGCGCCCAGAGGGAAGCCAGTCTGCCGCCAGGGAGCACAGAGCCCACAGAACCACGAAACGGAAAAAGAGGACCAGGACCCCAGTTGTTTCAGGACTCCAGGACCACACAGTTTACAGCTCAGACTGAAACATCCCTGGCCTCACACGCTGTGTGAGTTGGCTGAGCACCGCTCAGCGCCGCTTCTGACTGACCCACTCTGGGGGTTGGGTGCTAGATGTGCAAGAGTGAAGTTTTTGTAGTGAAAATCTAGGATACTTCAAAAAGTATATATATTGAAAAACCCAAAGTCTCATATCATACAATTTAGGAAAAGCAAAAACAGATCTGAAGAAAATTGAACCTGAAAACATTTTGTTGTTGTTGTTTTTTCCCCCCACTTGTTTGTTTTGAGAAAGGTCCTGATTATATATATATATATATATATATATATATATATATATATATATATTTTTTTTTTTTTTTTTTTTTTTTTTTTTTTTTTTTTTTTTTTTTTTTTTTTTTTTACTTCAGGCTGGCCTTGTACTTGTGGCTGTACAAGTAGGTAGACCTACCTTCCCCTGTAGGTCTAGCTCCTGCCTCAGCCTAGAAAGTTATTAAGGCTGTTTCCCTTAACAAAATATAACAGAGCCTCAATAAAGTGATGCATAAAGCACTGTATGAAATGTACTTAAATATTGATGAGCTATCTTGATGAGTTAAATATAATCAATGTGTTATGCCAAGCAAAGATTAGTTTTGGAAGCATACAATATTACAGGGAAAAGAAACAAAATGCCTTATTTTTCTTTCTTTTTTTGAAGACAGGGCCTCTGTATACAAAATTGCCCAGATTTGTTGCAACAGGTTGGATTCAAAGAATTCTCCTGCCTCAGCCTCCAGCCTGTCTCACCTTGCTAAGAAACCACAACTGTTTTTACCACTTGCTCTTTCTTTCTGTTTTGACACAAGTGGTGACTTGCACACTTCCTTCAGTTTGAACAGTTTGAGATGGGTAGTAGAGAAGAGGTTGTTACCCCCCTTTGAGGTGTACGCAAGCAGAAAGTACTGAGGGAAGCCCGAGCACTCTTGCAGTTCCAAGGGAACTGTTAGCTGGAGGATGAAGGAATGCCCTAGCTTTTCAGTTTCCAGACCTTGGAGTCTCTGGAGCAGGTTTCCCCTGCCCCTCCTGTCCCCCGTCCCCCAGGCCAGCTTCTCACCTGCAAGGGACCCTCTGGAGGCACGAGGAGCTGGTGCAGGCAGCGGCGGGATCCGGCGCGCAGCTCTGCCAGTCTCCCCACCAGCCACGGCCGCAGCAGCCCCGCCAGGGCCCTGCAGCACCAGGACAGGCTGCTCAATGCCAGGCCAAGTGGTCCCGGGCCCGGGCGGGTGCTGGCCAACGCAGGCTGCCTGATTCTGGATGCTTTCTGTGCAGGCTCTTCTTTCTGAAAGAGAAGCCTTAAAAAGTAACTGGCAAGCAATTCCCCACGGGTCAGCCAGCTGTTCCCAAGGGCAAGGACCACGTGGGGCCACTGTGTCCACATGTTCTGCACGCAAGCTCCTGCATGGACCCTGGTGGCTCCCGGCCCCCACACTTCTTTACATGAGCATTTTTTCTTCAGGGTAAATATCCAGATTTGAAGTAATTAACCAAAGATAGAAGTTCTCATTTTTTCCCCTCTGGGTTTAATCTTTATGCATTGATTTTTAAACAATGAGTGCAGAATAAGAATTCTTAACTCAACAATATTCAACATTCAGGTTCCTCAGCTGTATTCAAAACTGTCAGGTATTTTCCCAATTTAAAATAAAATCTCAAAATAATAAAACAGAGCCTACATATAGTACATATAAGTATGTGTATGACACAAAACAAACTGAACAAATGCTAATCAGCAAGCTTAAGAAATTGTTTTCAAAAGTTCAAAAATTCTATCAGTATTCTTTTATTTTCTATACTTTAGAGAAGGGTGTTCCGGGTCTTACTACTAGAATGGACTCAAAGTGATTCTCCTGTTTATAGCCTCCCAAGTGCTGGGATTACAGGGGCACACCACCACGCCCAGTCTCAATTTCTGTCTCAGTGAACCCCAGAGACAGGACCAGCACAGCAGGCCCAGGGATTGAACATCCAGCCCCTGTGCCTGCTTGCAGGCACTGTAATCCGCTGAGCTATTTGGCTGGCCCATTGTATTAATCAATCGTGCTTCATTCCCCCAAACAGAACATAGCTTGGATGAGTCCATTTACCCTTGTCCTTCTCTGTAATTTATTTTATTTTTTTTATCCTGGAAAAAACAGCAAGGCTATTTGTTATTGTTATGTTAAGGTTCCATATAAAACTCATAATTCTGGTTGAACAAAACATAGCATTGTTGGTTTTTTTCCCCATCTTTTGCAATATGGTGCATGAAAAAGCTGAGAAACCAGACACTAAAGAGAAGAAACTCAAAGTCAAGAAGGCAGTGGCCAGTGATACTGGTAAAAAGGTTAAGGTGAATGCAAAAAATTCCAAGAAGGGGCAGCCCTGCTGCAGCCGATATCCTGTCCTGGTTAGAGGAATTGGTAGGTACTCCTGATCTGTTATGTATTCTAAAAAGCCTTTGTACAAGAGAAAGTACACAGCTGCTAAATAAAGGGTTGAGAAGAAAAAGAGAAAGTTCTTGCTATGATCAGAAAACCAGTCAGTGGGAACAGAACGGAGGTACCAAGGTGGTTAAGCTTCAAAAAATGCCTAGATATTACCCTACTGAAAATGTGCCCCCAAAGCTCTTGAGCCACAGCGGGTATCCCTCAGTTAGCATGTGTGTAAACTTCGAGCTAGCATCACTCCCGGCACCATCTTGATCATCCTCACGGGGCCTCACAGAGGCAAGAGAGCGCTCTTCCTGAAGCAGCTGGCCAGTGGTTTGCTACTTGGGACTGGGCCTCTTAGCCTTAATCGTATTCCTATATGAAGAACACACCAGAAATTTGTCATTGCCACCTCTACAAAAATTGACATCAGCAAAGTGAAAATCCCCCAACACCTCACTGATGCTTGCTTCAAGAAGCAGCAGCTGCGGAAACCCAGATATCAGGAGGGCGAGATCTTTGACACCAAGAAAGAGAGATACCGGATTTCAGAGCAGAGCAAGGTGGACCAGAAAGCAGTGGACTCACAGAGTTTAGCAAAAATCAAAGCTGTTCCTCGGCTCCAGGGCTGCCTGCGATTTGTTTTTGCTCTGACAAGTAGAATTTCTCCTCATAAATTAGTGTTCTAAATGTCTAAGAACCTAATTACTTAACTAATACATTTTTTTAAAAAAGCATTGTTGTGTAAAACATTTTTATTTGCAATAATGTCAGTCTGTTACAGTAACCAAAAACTGTGCTATCTTCCCAATTTTGATGCCATGTTTTTGACAGTCTAAAGCTATTCTTTTTTTTTTTTTTTTTTTTTTTTTTTTTTTTTTTTTTTTTTTTTTTTTTTTTTTTTTTTTTTGTATCTAGTACAGAGTCTACAGGGTCTCATTGTGTAGATCAGACTCATAGTGATCCTCCTGTTTACAGCCTCCCAAATGCTGGGATTACAGGCATGTGCCACCACACCCAGTCTTGGGGTGCTCAGGGGATCAAACCCCCAGCCCCTGTATCTGCCTAATCAGGTGCTTTAATCCGCTATGCTATTTGGCCAGCCCTGAACCTATTCTTAATGGCTATCATTTTTGTTCCCTTTTAATGCTCAAATGATATTTGGCAACTCACAGCACTCTTCCTGCCTCAGGCACGTGCCAACATGCCTAGCTGCCTTCCCTTTAACTTTCTTAGATGCCTTTGAAAAGAACTGTTGCCCTGATGAAAAATATATTCCTGACCATCTTTATTCATCTTGCCACAGAACAGAAACCACTCTTGCTGGAGGAGGCTTCCTAGTTGGTTTTGAGAAAAAGGTGTAAGAAGGAAATCCAGCAGGGTGTGGGGGTGCAGGCCTACAACCCCAGCTTCTGGGAGCCTGAGGCAGGGGTTTGAGGCCAGCCAGAGCTGCAAAGTGAGCTCCAGGCCAGCATGACCCACATAGTAAAACTCTGCCTCAGGAAGACAGACAGACAGAGACATCCAGGTGCCACGTCTGTGCATGGTGGGTCTTCCTGGCAGGGGATGGGACCACCAAGGTGACAGCAGAGGACAGAATGACAGTCACCATCCATGGGGATTTCAGTGTACTTTTCCTCTCAGGAGTTACTTATTTTCCTCATTCTAGCAGTAGGAAAACATCTTAAATAAAAATATTTTTGCACCACCAGTTTTTCCCTTTTGCCTACTTCCTGCGCTATGTATTCATTTTTTCCAAACGATATGTGTGAATGTGAATACTGACCGCACGGGAAGAAGTTCTTGCTTCCTCCTCTCCTATATACAATTCTCTGTCTTCGTCAGCCAAGCACATCCCGATGCCCCGCACCACTGCCCCCATAATGCACACCATCACCTCTGTGTGACCTTCCCTTCAAGGTTGCTCGCCAGGCTTGACAGCACCAAAGACGACTGGTTTCGAGCCCAGCTCCTCTGACCTCCATGACTTGAACATACCTTGCTTTTCCTTTTCCTCTCCCTTTTCCTTTTTTTCTTTTTTTAGCCATGCCCATTACTTTGTTATCAGCGGTTTTAGTGCTGAACTCCACTTTCTATTATCTCAGCGATTTACTCTCCTCCATCTATAAAGCTTGCCTGTCAGCACATCTCGCTGGTTTTGTTTTGTTTTTTCTCTGAATAGCCCCAGGTCTGGCCCCCCTCTCCTCTCCCAGTACTATACCCATCTGCTATCTCTAGACACCTAGCCCAAGTGGCTTCCCAGCTTCCGCCCTGCTGGTTTTGTTCGTTCAGCAGTGGATCAGCCAGCAGTAGCAGCATGCCAGTGCTGGGCCTGGGTCACCTGCCTGTTACCTCACACTCAGGAGGCT
>PVKA01007589.1:0-77073 GCA_004027165.1 Ctenomys sociabilis | reverse complement strand
AAAGAATGTGCAATGCTTCTGGTTGGAATGAAATAAAGAATGAGAAATATAGAAATAAAACTAGGGCCTAGTTGTTATTTTTACCTATTCTTTTAAAAAGTTTGATACTGAAGAAAAAAATGACTAATTTCTTACTGGCTTTTTTTTTTTTTTTTTTGGTTTGCCAAAAAAAAAGCTTAAATTATCTTTGTTTCTGCAAGATACATTAGCCCTCCTGATCATTAACCTACATCATTTATCTAACTGATGAATCTTACTCTTAATGTCTCTCACTTGAGAAAGTCAGAACCAGTATAATAATGGTAGGAAAATTCTTGGAATAAAATCTGATATTAAAAAATATACTTTCATGTGAAATTTCTTAATGTTTCTAGAAGCACATTTTTAATTTACTGTGTTTTCCTCCTTTTGTCAAGTTTTACTTCTTCTCTCTGCATCATACACACACATTTTATATTTATAATATGTGTTCTAGCACATGAGTTTTTGACATTTTAATGTCTTTAAAGTTAAGGATATCTTACAACTGATAACACAGCAATACATGACAATACTTGCAATTTTCTAATATAGTCCATTTCCCAAGAACACATTGAAGGAAAGTGTCTGTGACTTTATTACAAATAATTTCCATCTCTTTGGCCCAGAAGGAGATAGAATTTGAAGGGAAAATCAGAAGAACTACGTGTATTTAATCAATTTCCCAACAGTTTGAAGTGGCTCAATTTTAAATGCCTGATTGATCATAGTAGTTATTTCCAAGTTGAAATAAATAACTGCCCATTGGCTTCCAAGACAATAGTGATACTCAGACTGAGATATCTATTTTTGCTTTTTTCTATAATAAAATTGGCAGGCCCAAGAAACTGTAGGGGGAAAAAGCCTTCTGCTATTTTAAGATACTGTCGATCTTTCTAACTGTGTTTTGTGCCATCATTAATCAGTTGTCTGAATGTGGAGAGAAAAGGGAAGGAGGTCTGCAGAACACTTAATGTGCCTCACTTCTGCTCAGCAGCAGACAGAAGAGATTTCCTATGTGTCTACCTTTGTGAGAGCAGCCACATAATTAATGAGTTTTGCAAGCTCACCCTGCAACTCTTCAAATCTCAGAGCAGCTCTATAATATCACTGAAATTGCCTATGAATTCCTTCAAGGTTTAGGTGTGCTAGTTTTTCCCAGAAAATTATACTTTACTGTATGATTGAAAATCTGAAACATATATATATATATATATAATCAACTATGTTGCTACATTTCAATTTCAATTTTATTTTTATTTATTTATTTTGTATTTCTTAGGGAAGGGTCTTCAAGGTGTTCAGGGTCTCACTATTGGATCCGACTTATAGTAATCCTCCTGTTTACAAGCTCCCAAGATCTGGGATTAGAGGTGCAAGCCACCACACCAAATCTCAGTCACCATCTCAGTGTGCATGGCAAGCCCAGGGATTGAACCCCTGGCCCCTGTGCCTGCTTGCAGGTTTTTTAATCAGCTGAGCTATTTGGCCAGCCTTCAATTTTAGAGAATGCAAAGATAGAGCTAATATGCACACCATATATGACGTAGGGCCAGGGAGATGGTTCAGTAGAATAAGTGCTTGCCTGGCAAGCACAAGGGCCTGAGTTCTGTCCCTGGCTCTGCAAAAATAATAAATAAATAAATAAATGGAGAATCTGTACTCTCCCTATTGTAAAGAAAAAAGCAAAACATATATATGACATAGATGTTTGGATTTGTAGAGAATATCTGAACATTAAACAAGATCATGCAATCTGGCTTAATTTCATAGTCTCTAGACTTCACAAAACAATTAACATCTAGTTTCTTGTTCAAACTTGGAAATGTCACTAAGGAAAAGAGTAATGTCAGTTTCAACATTACAGTACTATTAAAACAGTAAAAGAGCTGATTGCAGTTGTATTTTATCTCCTAATTTATCATTTTCACCAAACTTGAGTAATGTGTTCTGTATTGTGACTCAATGTTTACTCTTAAGATTTCAAAAATCATGAATTTTACACATTATTTTTCTTCTGTTATTTAGGAAATTGTTAAAAACAAAACAAATCTAAGAAAAACTAGATTTAAAATATAATACACTATGTATGTGTTGAATAGTTTTAAGATTTCCAGGTGAATGTTTGTAAAAGCTACCTTTTGTAAAGAGGCACCATCTTACCACTTGTTAAGGTTTGTGTCCAGATGTACCCTAGAGCCTCCAATGGTCACAGGTGTGGGATTTTTGGAGGTGGCTGAAGCTAGAGTTTGTGAATGGATCATTGTCTAGTGCTGGGACTGGTGCGTGAGAGCAGCACACACCCTGGGGTGGGCAGCCTTTGGACTATCCAAGGAGGGAGAGAGGCTTGCTCCTTCCTTTTGTCCCATTTTCCCTTGCTCATTTTGCTGTCTTACTCCACTATAAATTGTTACTCCTATGCTATGCCACTCTGCCTTGGTGCCAATAGATTACGCACTGAAACCTCCACAAACTGTGAGTTAAACAAACCTTTCCTCTTCTAATTTAGTATGCTGAGTACTATGTCCCAGCAACAAGAGAAAAGTAATGAAGACACATCTTAATATTCCAGGGTGCCTTATTCACCTGACAGGATCAGGATAATACAATGTCTCTCTCATCTGGCCAAGACTAGTTCTCCAAATTTTAATAATTTTATTATTCCTTGGCAAGACCTTTTAAAACTTTGTGAAGAATATCTGTATTAATTAATCCAACTTATATGTCAGCTTGAAGTAAAAAGTTTGAGTAGTTTCTATTTATTTAAAATACAAATGCATCTGCTCTGACAGCATTGCAGGCAACAGAGCTAGATAAAAATACTATAGGCAGTCAGACAGGGCTAGGCCTTCAAGGAGACAGTATGGAAGACAAAATGACTTTGCAACTTGAGAGACAGATTCTTGGTGTGCCAGACCTCAAGACAAAAAAGTAAACAAATGCAACCACATATCCTTCTAAAGACAGGCATCCAGGATTGATATTCAAAATGAGTCTCTCTCCTTAAGGAGGCCTGGGAGTCACTAACCCAGTCCCCTACAGGAAAAGTCCCTGTTCAGTACTCACGCCCACTGGCCACTCCCACTCGTTATGTAACCTGCTTCTCATTTAGTGCTGGATTTAATCAGTTTTACCGTTGCAGTTGTGCTTGTAATCTTATTGGTTGACCACAATTTTGTCCTGTCTCATGCCCACCTAACGAATTCCACCTTGGACCTGCCTCATCTCATGATTTTACTTTTTAAAAATCCCTGGAAGACACAGCTTCTGGGGCAACTCGCTGGGGTCCCCCTTTTGTCCCTTTCTTTTCCCCCAATAAATATATTCTGCTGTTTGTTGTTCCTAAAATTCATTTTTCAGTTTTAGAGACCATGAACTTGGTCTAGGCATCTTTCGGGTTGGGAGTTTTACTCCCTTATATCAACAGGAATATACAGAGTAAGAGTCCCTGCCTTCCTTGCTGACCCTAAATTGTTATTTATAAAAATACATTCATAGAAACAGTAACTTCATTGTGTTTGACAATTAAATGAAAACACAATGGAAACATGCACACTGGTAAAGAATCTTCTTGGTAGAGGAATGTCTTCAAAGAACTCAGGTTACCACCTTGAGTAACTTAGTTTGGTTAGTGGAGAATCACTCAGAAATCTCTTCTGTTATAGTCTTCACTGTCCAAAATCTGTATGTTTTCTTATCTACAGAAACCATGTAGGTAAGTTAAGCAAGAGTACAAAGAATACACTTTTTCAAAAAAATAAAATGTAAAATAAAGACTAAAGACTACTAAATAAAGACTACAGGTACTTTGAGAATTATAAAGAATTAAGAGAAAGGAATAAGAGAAAGGTCTAGAGGAGTCTATCTTATTCTTAGATAATTCTGACTTTGATATGTTCATAGAGTCAGCAAGAGTAAATAATGATAAATGTAGAAGGAAATTAAGAAGTGACATTAAAATTGTATTAATGAAATCTATTTATTTTAATCATTAATGTATTTCAAATGTGACCCCTGCTGAATCGTATAACATTTTCCTCATCTTTCAAATCAAGTTAATGACTCTTCCTATGTTGGTGGATTTTTAAGAGGCTTACTATATAAAAAGAAAGACTTCATATAATAAATCTTCAATAACTAGTCACTATTATGTCATTTAGATTTTTAATATCCAGATACCATTTCTCAAGAACTTCAAGTTTTAAAGAAAAGATCAGACAGTAAACTCCACTATGTTATTTAGCATGATTATGCAAAATCTTGTAGTTATTTTCACTACCAATTTGTGATAAATTATAGACTCTATATAAAGGGTATATTTCTTTCATTGTAGGTATCTGTAAATCAATCCCCAGAGGTTTGCTGGTTTCCTTTCATCATAAGAAGAAGTGCTTTGGAAGAAATTACATTTCCTTCTTGGAATTTTGGAGCCTGGTTTAAGGCGTCTGCCAGTCAGCATCACCTGTTTTCCCTTGGTCCTGGCACACAGCACATGAATTGGTTTCCAAGGCAAAGCATTCAATAATCTGTATGCAAAGTAGTATTTTTACATAGCTCTGAATGTCATATCCAAATGTAAAGCTGCCTGTTGCCTCAAGTGTGAAATTCATTCTCATTTAAATTTTATGTTTCTTTGCAACTAGCATTGCTGATACTTAGGGACTGGACCATGGAGACATGTGACAACTGGTTAAAACCGGTAATCATTGTGACCTTTTCCACTGTTGCCTGTCTCCATGAAGAGGATAAGCAGTAAATCTGCAGGGGTCAGGGGAATAATTTTGGTTTTATCTTGATATTTTACAGTCTTTTTTCATATTGTAGATTTTCCAACATGTGGTGGGTACAAGCATGTTTGGGAACCCTGTGTTTCTTTTATCATTTGAATTCAAGTATTTATAATAGGTTGGATACTGTGGGATTTTTCAAGTTTCTTTGCTTCTAGAATGTCTCAGCAATTAGAGTTTGATTTGTAGGATAAAAGAATGCTAGGATGTTGGTCTTTGTTCCCTTGCAGCCAGAACAATGGTCACAGTTGGTACCCTTCCCTGATGTTTTAAAGATACTACTGACTTTTTTGAATGTGTATCATTTTGAGCTTTTGAGGGTGGTTTCAGTTCAAGGTACCAATTAAGAATGAACAGGTTCGTAGAGTTTGCCTACCCACGAGGCGACCCACTTTTCATCTGGATCCCATGCCTGGTTCACATTTATCCTCCACTGCTTTTATCTAATAGATGCTTCTCCTTTGAACAACCTTTTTCTAATGCAGAGGGTCAGTGGCAAAGAGTAGTGTCTCTGCAGTTAGAAGCCGACCCCCTATTTAGGTAAAGTACTACACCAGAAGTTTGCGGTTCTAATACCATTAATTACAGTAATTTCATGGAGTACTAAAACCTGCACCTTACTTGAGACAGCAAAGGAGATAATAATGGCTATAATGTAGGATCAGAAAGGGAAGGTAAAAAATATGTTTCTTAGTTAAGTAGCTTATTCACCATAATATTGATGAAAATTGTGTAGCTAGAGCCGAATGTCATAAAATTGAATTGCCCTAAAATCAAATGCCATCACAGAGTAACTATTATTTCTCCAGAGTCAACGGATGAACTAGGCAGATGTATGGGCTTAGGTCATGATCTGCTGAACTTTCTTATGCCTAGCACCAGCTGCAGCTGGCTGATCCTACGTGGCCTCTGAGGAGCTAGCCTCAGACAGGTACATCCTGGTCAGAGTCAGACAGACAGATAGCACAGGGCCCAGGGGCAGAGAAATGAACTTCAACATTTTGTGAAGATCGCATGGCAAAGGAAAGGATCAAGGCGAGATGGATGATGGGGGCAACTGTACAGTCAGTCTCTCCAACTGCTTTCCCAGAGTCGAGGCACAATGTTGACAGCTCCTCCTGTACCAGGCTATTCCCGCCTACTCAGGATAACTTCCACAGCTCACAGGTGAAGGGGGAGGGTTTGAATGATCTCTAAAAATTATCTCAATAAAAATTATCTGTAAGCATTTTAGAAAGATAACTAGACAATTTCATATTGTTTTTACTGAAGATCTTATTTATTTATTTAATAGTCTTGAGGTTTTAATACCATCTCCTTAAAATGTTTTTACTTTTCATTCTTTTATTTTTAAATGTATATCTCTATATATTTGTATATATACACATATGAATGTATATGTGTTTATATATAAATATGTTTGTATGTATATATGTTATTCAATTCATATTTTATTTCTACCTGAATGTCCATGTTTTTGTTTATTCTCTGGCATTCTGGTCTACCACCTTCTGATCATATTCTGAGGGTCCTGATCAATCTAAAGGTTGCTATCCAGAACAAGAGATAATACCTGCTTCGTTGGAACCAACTAACTGTTCTACGCACAAAAACATCTAGGTGAGGATGCTTATAAGTTTATCTTTGCATTCTTTTTGGGATAGCTCTGAGAGAATAACCATAGGATTAGTTATAGAGGGCGCAAAACTTTGGCTCACTATTTTGCAATGAGGGTAGCTCCATTTGTAATGTTCCATCAATTGTAGTGTTGTCATCTCCATTAAGAATTTAATGAGTACCAGCAGGCCTTGGTAATGTACGGAACATGGAGGTAGCCACGTGCTCCTTTCAGCAAGCTGTTGCAAGATTTCAGAGCTCCTGGTATGCAAGAATTGAGACCTCCCTGTTTTTACTTACTTCATAAATCTAAACACAGACCTCACTTTGGGGCTCATATTATTAAGAGGAGACTACAGAGGAAAAATAAACCCCATTTGGTAAAGTAAATGGTACGCCTGCTTCTGTAGCTACCCATGGTTTATTACTGCTGTATGTTATTTCCATAGTACTTATAACAGCAGTCATAAGGGACCTTTAAAGACTTGTTGATGCCTCTTGGACAGTTTCAGAATAATACAGTTTATAAATAATTCTGCCCACATATCTTGTCTTCAGGATTCCTTTTGCCTTGTTTTCCTTATTATGAGTATATTTGCATGAAAACAGGTTATTTGGTTACCTGTCCTTTGAAGCTACTGCTGATTCTACCCTCCAAGTCAGAATTGTGCTTTCCATTCCATGGTCATTTCTGTAGTCAAGTGAACATTTGTGAATGGTAGTGAGGGACACAACACTGGAGCAGATAAAGGCCTAAAAAACCAGTGTGGTCTTATTTAGATTTGTTCTGCTTTCTTTTTAAAACTTGTTTACTGTTAATTAAAGGTTCAGAGTTGATTGGGCTGCAATTTGTCAGGTGTAGAAGAGACCTGTTCTCATTAGAGTGGCATTTAAGTGCACAAGCAGTATTATGTATCATGTATCTACTACTATTCTGCTTGCAGCAGAAATTGTGTGTTAGAATAGGAAAAAAATTACTCGATTCTGATTAGTTTCTATTATTTTTATTTTCCAAGATATTTAAAATATGAGCTTCTGTATTCAAGTTTTATCAATTATCTTCCCCATTTTGAGGAAAGAATTTGAGGGCCCTCTGGAATATAGAGCAAGACCCTGTCTCCATATCTATATCTATATATCATATAAATTTCTACATGTATATAACATATATTTCTATATGTATATATCATATATTTCTATATGTAGATATCATGTATGTTTTCATATCTACATATCATATAGATATATAGATATCAAATGTCCTAATATGTATACAATTAAACTGAGTTTTATTTGGAAATTTGAAGCAAAAGTGTTTAGCAATGCTTGCAGAAAACATTTGTACATTTTTTTCTCTATTTTTCAAAGAATGGCCATTGGAATGCCTGTTAAAAATACAGCCTTTTGGCCTTTCATCAGTCCTGCTGAATCAGAACCTCTGAGAGCAGAGAAAATTTATCTCCATTTTAAGTCATTTCCCTAGGTATTTCATATACATAGCACAGTTTGAGAAATACTGCAAGGCTTATCTCTGAAAGAAATTTGATTATTGGGATGCTATACCAGGGCCTCATTAATTCACTTCCCTAGAGAACTTGTCTTCATGGCACAGAGATTCCTACTCTATACTTGATTTCTGTCAAGCATTAGTGGAAGAAATGGTAACATGTAAAGTGAATCTGTACCTTTAAGAATCTATCATGAAATTACAGCTTATATGTCGTCTGGAGACCCTCAAAAATCCACAATACATTTCCTTTTAACTTAACAGCTTTTTGCATCATAGCATACATGAAGAAAATAAATCATAAGCATTTAGTGTGGTCAATTTTCAAATTTACCATGAGGTGTCTATGTCACCCACACTGAGATCAAAGAATAAAACTACTAAAACCCTATGAGCCTCATGCAAGGGTTACCCCATCTGACCTCCATCATGGGAGATTGCTACACAGACACATGTTTTGTAGTGTTTCTTTAAGTGTAGACCTCTGATTCATTTGTAATGTTACTGTATTTGTAGTGAATTCACCCTGTGTTTACATAGCATCTTGTGATGATTCCACAATTTTCCATTCTGTCCTTGATGAGTGAACTATTTATCAATTTCTGCATAACAAGTTAAACTAAATTTTCAACTCAAGTTTTGTCATAATAGGATGAACATTCTCTCAGATTCTTTTTCTTTCTTTTCTGTATTTTAGGGAAAGGTCTACAGAGTGTTCAAGGTCTCACTACTAGATTGGACTCATAGTGATCTGCCTGTTTACAACCTCCCAAGGGCGGGGATTACAGGCATGCAGCATCATGCCCAGTCTCAATTGTAGTCAGTATGCCCTGGGGGCGGGGCCAGACAGCAGGCCCAGGGATTGAACCCCGGGGACCCTGTGTCTGCTTGCAGGCACTTTAATCCACTGAGCTATTTCATCAGCCTTCTCTCAGATTGTTTCAAAGCACAGGAATGGGGAGGTGAGTCAATGGGGGTGATTCATGAGAGCATGTTCTACCTGCGAATGAGGATTTCTGAAGACTTCCTGGAGGCAATGAACCTTACTCCCGTGGGGATTGGCAGGCGACTGCGGTGCCCACTTGAGCCTCTGCACCAGGCTTCCCGTGGCATGGCAGCTGGTCGCCACGGTAACTATTTGAGTAGTTTTGGCTGATGTGAACGATGCGCCGTTGAACATTCTTCTACATATGTTGCATAAATAAATCAAGAATTTCTGATAAGCATATAATTAAGAGAGGGACTCGTACATCCTATGTCATACAGACATTTGCCCTTAATGAAAAGTGACCAAAGAGATTTCAGAAAGTGCTTGCGTAAGTGTAGATGCTTATAAAGAGGTCTCTAGTTGCTCTATCCTTAAACTTGATAGAGTGTATAATTTTCATTTTAGCTATTCTGAAGTGGAGTGAGTAGTGTAATATGATTTTAAGTTACACTCCTTTGATAATCCATGATGTTTACTTATTTTGGGTACTTTTATTGTATTTTCTCTATCATGAAATCCCTATGCTAGTACTGTGCCCACTTTTAAAGTGGGTTGTCTGCTTTTGATTATCTCTGAACAAGTTCTTTCTTTGTTCAAACCATGTCCCCTGTGTAATATATATAACAAATATTCTCCCACACAGTGACATTTCACTGTCAGTAATATCTTTCAGTGAACAGAAATTTTTAGTTTCAATATAATCAAATATAATATTTTTTTCTTTTTCTTCATGTATGACTTTTTGAGTTCTGCTAAGAATCTTTTGTTTACTCAACAACTATATTTGCTTATATTTTCTTCTAAAAGTTTTGTCTTTTACATGCAAATCTACAGATTAATGGAATATATAATATATATATATATTCACATGGCTTGCTTAAGAATTCAGATGTAGTTTTTCAGTAAAAAATCAATCAGTGTAGTGTGCCACAGTATTAGCAAAAAATGGAATAAAATTATATGAGCCTATTAATAGATGTAAAAATTATGCAGTGAATTCAATACTTATTATAAAAAATATAGCTACAATTACAAAAATGTGTTCAACAAATGAGGAATATAACTTTTAAAATCTGAATTTATGGATATATTTTGCAAAATTCAATTTGAATAAATAAGAGGTTGATGCTGTAGATAGTTTTGAAAACAATGTAAACATCTAGAAAGCATTGTAGTGGGAGAAGGACGCTGGAATTATTCCCTGCAATGAGAGCAAGGCAGGACATGCAGACCCGCTACAGGGCCAGCGGGGCCCCAGCTAGGGAGGTAAGCATGGAAAAGGACTTCCTGGGAAGACAGATGCAAGATTGTTATTGTTCTTACATAGCATGATTATTTATCTAGAACACGTAAATGAACCCATAGACTCCAAGAGCTAACAAATAGCTTCAGCATAGTCATGGAATACTATATCCATAATCTGACTCTTAATCTCTAAAGTAAACAAGTTGAAAATGAATTTTGAAGAGATACTACTTACGTTTATGTTAAAGCATATTGCACATTGAAAATAACTTAGATATAAGATGTATAATGTCTCTAAATATATATGCAATTAAAGAAAACCTAAGAAGTATATGCCATAGCTATAGTTTGGAAGTTTCAGTCCAAAGTAATGTTATAGTTTTATCTGACATATAACTAAGATCCCTGCAGCTTTTTTTTTTTTTTTTTTTTGAATCAGCGTGCTTACTCTAAAATGCATTTAGAAGAGTGTCAAGAGGAGTCAAGACATTCTCTGAAATATAACAATGGAGCTATAGAGTTTTACTAGTGCATAACAGAAGAGTAATTAAATGTATATCTTATTAGATCAAATATAGGTAAATATATCACTGGAACAAGCAGACATAAAAAGGCCAGAAAAAGGGCCAACAAAATAGCTCAGTGGATTGAGCCCCTGCTTAAGCAAGAGCAGGGACCACGATTCAATCCCCAGCACCACATGCTGGGCTGACCCTACCCCTAGGCTAGCTCAGCCGGCCACAGAGACCCAGCATGGTGGCTCATGCCTGTAGTCAGGGCTGCATAGTGTGACCCTGTAACAAATACATTAAAACAAGAAGTCTAGAAAATGACCCTTTTAGATAGAGGCTGTGGAGGTATGACAAATCATCCTACAGTTCAGTCGATTTTTCAATAAATGCTGGTAGGTTTTTCAAATATTCATCTTGAAAAGGAAATTAATCCTGACCCATACTTTATGCCACACATAACATTGTAGAGTTTATTTCTACAATGTTAGGTGTCTTTTCTTGTAAAATTAACATACTTAGCATCAGGTGATTAGATTTATTTTCAACCATTTGTTTTCATTTTGCTCTCTGGAAATGCACTGCTCAAGCATGTCTTTAACAATCATTTTCTTTAGTCTAATATCTTGGTCATGATTCCTTTCTTCTTTTCACTGTGCGGCAATTGTTCTCTTATCCTTGCTTTAGTGATTTTATTTTATGGATCCCTTTATTTCGTGTTGGATATTTTAAATCCTTTTTAGAAATAGACAAGGTATAAATAATGAATAAAGTAATCATTGAAGCACATTAAACATCTCTAGAAATTTTTAAAGTTTGATTGAATTGTCAAAAGGAATTATAGTCATTCTAGTGAATGTATTTTGATAAAATTATAGCTGCCCAACATCATATTACTAATAAATGTCACACGTATAAACATTCTTAAATCTCTTCTATTTTGGTTAGTTATTTATTTGGTACAGGGTCTCACTACACAGTTTAGATTCACAGTGCACCTCCTGTCTCAGCCTCCCCAATGCTGAAATTACAGGCATGGACCACCATGTCAGTTCTCACTGGCCAATACAGCTCACCCAGGGTTATGGGGCCAGCATGACATGCATACTGGGGATTGAACCCAGGTCCTTGCACTTGCCAGGCAGGTGCTTAGACTCCCAAGCTATCACCCCAGCCCTATGCATATAAATATATAGAATGTTCTTTAAATGTTAACATGTGTCAATATTAAAAGAAGTTCCTTTTGCATAAGGAATCTATCTTTAACCAGCTTTGTGTAATATGTATCCAGATAAAAAAATAATTTCTTTTTAGAACACACTGCCAGACTGTTAAAATAACTTGCTCATATGAAAGGAGTATGTAGAAGGGAAGAAATAATTTGTTCACAGGTGGAAAGTTCAACGAAGAAACCATGCCTGTTAGTTCTCAGACCTATCTGCACCAGAGCCCCAGCTCTGCCACTTGTGGCCACATGACCCTTGCAAGGAGCCTATCCCTCCCTAATTTGACACAGGGTAATGTCTACTTCATATGGGTTTGACGTTGAACAGAGCCGAATGCATACCTGATACTGATTCAACTGCACTGTATACTTTCCCCAATAGTAATATTAAATTGAATATTTAATTTTGAGATATAGAAGAAAATAGACTTGGATGCTTATTTTCAACAAGCCCACTGAGTACAAGGGAGCTAATTTAGGAGAGCAGGTGAAAAAGCTTGTGACGTGAGGTCAATAAGGAGCTCCAGACATAGCACAGCCCATCGATGCCAACGAGAACCCGGGGAGCTGCAGCCTCTGAAGCTGTAGCCTCGTGGCTGCACTATAAAGCTCTACAGCGCCCCTGAGCTCCCATTCCGCCCCCAGCGCTGGAGCCCGTAAAGTGTAGTGCATGGTAGCCTAGTAGAGCAATGGCTACATCCTCAAAATAACATTGTGATGACTTCTCTAATCTGCATGTCAGAGGATGATTTTAGATCTCGAGTCTTGTACTTTTCTAAGTTAATACACTTTTCTTTTCAGATCCCTGTATGTGGGAAAATCTCTGACACAGTGTGTTCCCAGAGAGCATTTTATCTAATATAGAATGCCCAGAGGGGACTTCTGATCCAAAGTGCAAATTCAGCAGCAAAAACCAGAATAAGCTATCAGGGGTGAAGTGAGAAGTCTACATTTTTCAGGAGAAAATATGGGCCTATTTTAAGTCTCTCTCTCTCTCTCTCTCTCTCTCTCTCTCTCTCTCTCTCTCTCTCTGTCCTTTTCCTTCTCTCACTAGGTTGCTGGTGCCTTCTGGAGCTCTGCCACCTTTGGTAAAGGTGCACCTTGTCCGCAAACTCAAGTGGAGCTGCACTGCAGGGCAAGTTTCTAGGTTCACTGCTTCCTTCCATCACTACCCCTTTCTAGGGGTAGTTGGCAGTTGTCTTACCTGGCTGTTTCTGTTGCCTGGGTGATTAGAAGTGCTACATCAAGATGCAAAGAAGAGGCCATTGTCAATATGTAATGCTACAGCTTCCCATCCACCCTAGGAAATTACCATTTCATTGCAGGACAAGAACTGCGATAGACAAACTCACCCTTCGCCTCCACAGTGCCCTGCTTCCCTGTGGGTTTTGTGTCACTTAAGTTCTATTAGAGCCATCTGGATGACGATGAATAGATTGATAATCCACCAGTAAATTAAAACTCAGTAAAGACACAATGTCAGCCTATGTTCGCACATTAGATAGAAAAAGCCCAAGTGGATAATTTATTAAACAAATCAGAAAGTTTGACTTTACTTGGTTATGAGAGCTGTACAAGCAGGTAAGTAGGTAAAATTAAAAATGCTGGCGTGAAACAGATTCACTTTTTAAAAATGATTAAAGTGTAGACGTGAATTTGTCATCACACCGTAATCTGCTAAAATGAAGCCGGAGTTATTTTGGATTGAATTTGTTACATAGCTCATGCATGAAATGATCTGCTGCTCGTTCTTGTGAAGCTGTTTTCACACTAGGAAACAGCAGAGGGGAAAATGTATTCTGTCTGAGGCTTTGTAAAAATATTGAAAGCCCTTACTGAAGCTTTTGTGGAGGTATCTACCTACAGCTTGTCATGCATCCTTTACAGGCCAATAATTGGTATCCCAGAATCACAGATGTTTAACTTTCAGAATTATCTCTTAATTCATAATGGCTTCAGAAACTCCAGGCTCCTCGTCAACATCACTCATGTGATTACACTGCCACCTTGTGGTTTTTTAAAGGGGTTCTTTCAATCCAAGACAACTTGAACAGAGAAAGAAAACAATAATCCAAGCGTTTCTTACAGATTTTGTTTTTCAGTCGTCTTGCGCTGTAGTCTCACAGGTACTGCATGACCTTCTGCGTTAGTAGGAGAGAAGACAGCAGTGTGAGGGTGGTAGCATAGGCGAAGCCCTCTGCATAATCCTTCAGGACTCTGCTGCTACCCACAGCATGGCAACCCTTCCTGGGAGACGCTGCCTTCGTTGAACTTTTTTTCTAGTGTAATTAGGCAAATGGCTGCCTAACTGAAGTGCCCAGACCAGAAGCCTGAGAGCTCCTAGGGACTTTCTCAGAAATGCACGATGCTCAACTTCCCATTATGTACTGAATCTAAACTTCTGGCAGCAAGACCCAGAAACCTGTGCCTCGGAAAGCTTTCCAGGTGATTAGCATGCTTTTTAACGTTTGAGAACCACAGCTACAGATAATCACAACTCTCCTGGGGTAGCACACATGTGGCTGGAGTACTGAAGAACCACCTGCGCCTGTCCCATGAAAAGGGGTCCACAGTGTGAGGGTGGATGACAAAGATTTCAGGGCTCCCTATCGCTTCAGTTGGCCTGCACCCTGAAACCCTCCCTGAGAAAGAAGCAGAGCATCCATGAGGGCTGCAGGCCTACTGACCACCTGTCACTGTGTCCACTCTCCTTTCCTCTTCAACTGCACCCCAGAATGTGAATTGGAAATGAGTCTTACAGACTTTCGGGACTATACTGAAATATCAATCATTTATAAGTAATTATAAGATGACACTTTTCAAACGTCAAAAGTGCACTTGTTAAGGAGGGAAGCTAAAGGTGTGGTAAACATCTGCATTCTAGCAAATAGGAATACTAGGAAAGGAAGAACTGGTACTATAGCTGCTTCTCTGCTTCTGGATGCAATCGGAGCCTCACAGGAAGCTGCCTGAGTCGCCAAGACTTCTTAATATTTCTAATAAGAAAATCGAAAATTCAGAAGTTTCACATGAAGTATTTCATTCTTTAAGTGTGGGTTCAACTTTAAGTGAAAGTGTAATTAAAAATAAAACCACCAGTTTGATTCTGTCCATGACTTTCTGATTTCTAGAATAGCTAATGAAAACGTTGGTTGTGGGTATCAATCTTGGTCTGCATTTCTCGGAGAATGCAGGTCTCATATTGAAGCAATTTACGTCCATAGATTTGCATCTTTGAATATGTAAATATATATATTTACAAAGCCTAAAAATCCGACATCCCAACACATGGAGAAATTATTCTTCTCAGCAATAAATGAGCTTTAAATGGAACAGTCAAGAACCTGTAAAGGACATGAATTCAAAACATACTTTCCAAAAGTGCCACGTTTTAAGAAGAAAATGCACCCTATTTCCACTAATGTAAAATATATTCTCAGAACATTTGTAAAATCTAACAAATTTCATGGCATATAGAGACAAAAACCTCTGGGCAGGCTGAATAGCTCAGGTGATTAAAGTGCCTACTTAGGCAGACGCAGGAGTTCTACCCCTGGGCCTGCCTTGTTGGCCCCACCCCCAGAGCACTGAGCCCGAGATTGACACAGGACACCTGTAATCCCAGCACTTGGAAGGCTGTAAACAGGAGGGTCGCTACTCGGTGACACACTGTACACCCTGTACAACTTGTCCTAAATACAAAAAAAAAAAAAAAAAAAGATAAAACCTCAAGTCCATGGCAATTACATATTACTATTCTTTGGGACTAATAAATAGTTGAAGATAGAAAGCTCAAGAATATATTTAACCATGCATTTAGAGAAAAAATAGTGCTTTAGTTACCTAGGTAAGGAACATTCAATACATGGCTGCTGAATTAATGAAATGCGGTCTTACCAAATGAATTTTCTTTCTGAAGCACGATGTCTAGGGCAGAACTCACTGATCTCTAGGCTTCCAAGATGAAGAAAATGCTAACTTCTTACATTGCAACCTCCACAACTTCTGGAAAGACCTGAAGGTTAGAATCAACTTAGACGGACTCTAGGTTTTCTCTGGTTCCTTTACGTATCTAGTAAACTATAGTGATGGCTCTGATTCTAGTATTTTGGGAAATAGAAGTAATTCTGCAGTGGTCACAATGAGCCAAAGATGATCCTGGTGATTGGGAGCCAAGGTGTGGATGAATTCCCACCTTCTGGGTAGCAGATGCTTCAGGAAACTGGTCCTTCAGATGTCGTCATATTCAGGGAAGTGAGGCCAGCACAGTGTCTTGCCCTATAGCTCCTCATTGTGCTTCAGATTTTCCTTGTGGGAACCCTTTGCCTCACGTGCATTTCTGTCCTCCAAGAATATTTTGTTAGCATGTGAACACCCTTGTAGGGTATAGCATATGATGTTTTCTTCATCCAGTGGTGGCAAGAATTGGGAATCTGGCTCTGGAAATACAGGTGAAAGTGGAGAGCCCCCAGGGGGATACAAGGAGCCCTACTGTATGGCTCTTGACCAGCAGGAGCCCAGGAACCAGAAAACAAAGAGAAACAATCACATGACAAGATGGAGAAAAAAAAGTGTTGGAGCTCACTGAAGAAAAAGTGATACAAAATGTGTTCTAAGAAATCTAGAATGATAGCACAGAATGGTTTGAGCCAAGGAACCCATACTTCAATTGAATATCCCAGGACTGATGGGAATTTCATGGTAAATGAGAAAGACACAAGATGGGAAGCCTGGGAAACAACAATAGGGCACTACTGTATTAGCAGGGAGTTATGTTCCAAGGCCTGCAGCAGATGCCTCACACAGCAGATGATACTAGGATGAGAGAGAGAGGAGGAAATTTTTCCTCTAGGTGCACACCAATAATAAAGTTTAATTTATACTTAGGCACAGAAAACATCTAATAATAGTAACCAAAAATAGAATGGAATAATTAGTATAATATACTGCAATAAAAGTTGTTTAAACACATTGTTCATTTCCGGAAATTTCTATTTAATATTTTCAGGCCATTGTTGACTGTGGGTAACAAAAGCTATACAGAGCAGTACCTTGAATAAAACAAGACTGCTATAATTCATTGTAATGAAAGTATTTGTCACCCACAGTACTTTTACAGCCTAGCACAAGGTCCCCACAATTAAATCAATATATATTCTTTAAATTCAAAAATAAATGAGTGAACCCAAATGCCTGTGAACAGAGGAATGGATAAAAAAATATATAGTATTTTTATACAAGGGAGTACTACACAGCTATAAGGAAGGATAAACTGGAGACTTTTATAGGTAAACGGACGTACCTTGAGACCACACTCTTAAGTGAAACACATCACTCTTACATGGATAAATATCATACTGTCCCCCTAGTACAAGAAGCTGAAAGAGTAAATAAGATCCAAAATCTAAATAATATATATATATTATATGTATATAATATGAACTAATAGAAACTATATATATATAATGAAAAGAAAGTTTTATGCTTCTCTCAATTTTTCATGCCTATGTCTTATCATCTGAGCAACTACTTTGAAGGCAATACGTGACTTACTAACTGTTGTTGCTTTCCTACTGTCTTGTTTCTTAATTTTATATCATTGATTTTTCTCTTTAAAATAAAAATTAAAAAGAATAAATGAGTGAAAGAATACTCTGTGTATAAGTAGAGCAGTGTGATTGGTAGGAATTGGTTGACTGTGAAATTCACCAGGGACAAATGCGTGAAAGTCAACAATTAAAAAACAAGTTAAATTTTCTTTTGTAGTATAATCTTTTACATCCAGATTCTACTGAATTAGGATTTGCTTGGATACTTTATTTTAAAAAATTAAAATAAAAATTGCTGGGTGTTTGAGGCTGGGGCCAAGGATTGAAGAGATTTTTTTTTTTTTTTTACTATGCAAAGAAATACCATGAAAGCAATGCCCGGCTCTTAAAATCTTACTTTTCAAACTTCTCTGAAGTGCTCAGTATCTTGGAGGATCTGTTAAGAGCTGTAGATGTTCTTAGTATATCCATGGCCACCCTTGCTAATAATTCCAGGGAAATCACAGAGCACTGTGACTGACTCACTGGCTTAGGATAAATCCCCACAGAGCAAGCTGGCTGTCAACTAGCTTACAGAAACTGAAGCAGAAATCATTGTTTCTATGAGTTACAGCCTGAAAAACTTTCAGTAAAGTTCAAGAATCAATTTAAAAAAATCCTTCCTAATCTCGTCCTGTAAATGTTTACTACAAGACAGACATCTTCCCCCTGAGAAAAAGAATTTACGTTGTGAGCCAGGAATCTACTAGGTCATTGCTATTCTAAGTAAATGTTTCATGAAAAACTGGAATGCTTCAAAAGGGGGGAATATTTCTTGAGTATTTAGGAACTGATACGTTGTTTCACCTGTTTCAAATGACAAATGAAGTCAATGGCATTCTAGAAACACAGTGAGTTGATTGTTTATATACCTAATGCTTCACTACATTAGGTTGTATCTAAATATTGTGCTATCTCTCTGATAATCTAGCATGTGCAAAAGATAAAATGGTTCAATTTCCCCCAAAATTGAGAGCTATGCCTGCACAAAGCAAGTCAAATGGTCTGCTGCGGGAGATACGTCCCATGGAATGAGATAAAGCCTATGAAAACAGTCCTTCAGAAAAGTCATGGCTGAACTCTAAGGACCTAGATTCTTTAATGCAAACAGTCTGTGGAACTTCAGAAATGGGGACAGCCCTTGCTTGGATCAATTAAAGCAAGCTTGTTAATGTGAAGCCAATGTAGAAACAGAGTTCAGAGGTATGTTTTACCTTCTTTGTACCTGGGGCAGTCACTGACCTTCATCCAAAGCTGGAGCAGAATCAGCATTGTGTGTGAGAGAGAGTACAGTGCATGGGAAGGCTTCACGAACTGCAGAGCATTGGACAGGAAAGGAACTCACAACGTAGTTCTCAGCACGAAAGATGGTTGTGTCGTTGGTTAACAAATAGAGGTGTAGCACATGTCTCAGCCTACATCTTGTTCATTTGGCAAACATTCCTTTGGAAGACAGCTGATGAACACTTACCCTATTTTTTATGATATATGGAATGTTTGATGTTGTGTGGGTGAGCTACAATTTTGCTGCCCACTTTTCTAAAGGAAGGCATGTAGATCGTTTTAACCTGTTCATTGTGACTAGCTTTTAGACAAACGTGTCTTTGCGCACTTGCTTGTACACAGATGGCTGGGTTTCTGCAGGGTTTGTATTAGAAGTGGGTTGGCTGTGTGACAGGACACTTTGATTTCCATCAATTGTGCTAAGTTAATGCCAATTTGGTTTTCAAATTAGAAACAATTATATAGTAACTACAACTGCATTACTTTGATGAAGAGTGTCAGAATTTAGAGAAATATTTTGTTATCATTGGTAAAGTTTTACATGTCTTTATATATTATCCCTTGAACTGTATTCTCTCATGAAATGCTTATTAATATTTTGCCCCCATTTAAAAATAAATTATTAATTAATTAATTAATTTGGCATGGGTTTGAATTCATAGTAACACTCCTGTCTCAGCCTCCCCAGTGCTGAGATTAAGGTATACATCACCATGCCCAGTTTCAGTGGCTAGTATGGCATGTCCCTTCCATGGCTGGCATGGCATGTGGTACCAGGGTTTGAACCTGGGTCCTTGCACTTGCCAGGCAGCTGCCAAGAACACCTAGTGACCTCCGCAGCCTGCTTAATCCCAGTTTTATAGATGCCAAGTGCTAATTTTGGAATCAGAATGTTTATAGCTATGAACACAACAGCTGCCCTCATGAAATTTATTTTATAGCAAGAGAAGAACTTAATGAACAAGTACTTTTTATACTATGAAAGCAACCTAATGTGTGTTAGAAAAAAACAAAGGAGAATGAAATAAAGGGTGTTGGGTAACCAGCAGAGTTCACAGGAGTACGTAGCTTGGGATGGAGTCATGAGGAGGTACAGAGCAACACAGCCACTGGGTCAGGTTTGGAGAGACAGAGGAGAGCTGCGGAGATGAAGCCAGAGAAGCACAAGGAGGGGGTTGTGGCTTCAGGCTTCAGGGGCTGTCATAAGGCTTTGGCTTTTAGCTGAATGACGTGGAGACCAGCTGAAGGGCTAGGAGGAAAAGAGTGACACGATCTGGCTTGTGTTATATACGAAGACCACTCACATTAAATGCCTGCCTGCTGTGGTTTCTAAATAAACAGCCACTTGGCAAAGTCTGTCCTTCCTTCTGGGAAATCTGATCGTCCAGTTGTACAAGACATCAAGGAAGCTGGGGAAATGCTGCACTGGAATGAACAATTAACATCTAGAACACGGATAAGCAGAGTGAGGGCAAGCTGCGAGCTGTACATTTTTCCTTCTGGCAGCTCTGGTGCCTAATCTGTCACCTTTGTCCCTGAGTCGCACAAGAACAAGGCTGGTAGCTCGCTACAGTTGTTGCCAGGCAGGCCCGGGCCCAGCTATTGTTTCGGCTTTCTGTTCAGTGCCTGGCAGCACAATGTGTAGTAAGCACTGTCACTCTCCCATACAGAGTGAGGAGAGAAGCCAGATCTGAGCCCTCAGGGCCTCATTGTTCCGGAGTGACCACTGTGTGCGGTAGAATTGTTAGAGAATTTTTAAGCTGGATGTCAGCAAGGATGAAACATGCTCCAAAGAGGCGACACTGGATATTGCAGAAGGCCACATTAATATTACAAAATTGCTTTTAAATTTTACATGATTCTCTGAAGTAACCCACTTGTATCTTTTTTTTTGAACCTGTCATATAATAAGAGTGAAATTACTTCTTTCTGGTTTGGTTTGCAGCATAAAATAAAACTAAAATATGGGATGAATTCTGAGTCACCAAAAAAAGGTTTATCCTACTTGTCTAAGAAATTACAAATTTCAACTTAATATGGCAATCTGATATAATAATTTATCACCAAAATCAGTATAATGGCTGGTCCTAAGTTTTATAACTTTCTTTTTTTTTGTATTTTAGTACAGGGTCTTACTACATGGATCGGACTCCTAGTGATCCTCCTGTCTTCAGCCTCCCAAACGCTGAGACTGCAGGCCCGCGTCTCTATGCCCGGTCCCAGTCACCATCCCACCCGTCCAGCACGGCGTGCCAGGGATCGAACTCTGCTCCCTGTATCTGCCTAAGCAGGCACTTAAATCCACTGAGCTGTCTGGCCAGCCCAATATTCATAATTTTGAACAAAAAGCAGAGAATAACAAACTGTGCCTTACCTTCTTCTATTTTGCTTGAGAACACTCCAGGTAGCTGACTCCTGAATACATTTGGACACACTTTTCTCCTTCACATGATGGTAAAATACATAGGTCAATCCCTAAATGGGTTCTATCTGTTTGGAAATTAAAGCATCTATTAAGATATTTGAACTCTGGCTTGTTCCAAGGCAGCCTTAGCCAAGGTATGATTTGTGCATTTTCTATACCCATTCAAAGGTGGAAATAATATGTGTCTTTTCCCTGAAGTTTATCGTAGTACAGACTGCTTTAGGCACAGTTTATTTAAGACAAAGTTCAGCCTGCAAGCAGATGCAGGGGCTAGGGCTTCAATCCCTGGGGCACACTGAGAAAGCAATTGAGACTGGGCACGGTGGCATGTGCCTATAATCCCAGCTCTTGGGAGGCTGTAAACAGGTGGATCACTCTGAGTCTGATCTAGTAGTGAGACCCTGGACACCCCGTAGACCCTTCCCTAACATACAAAATAAATAAATAAAAAATAATAAAATAAAATGAAGTTCAAATAGGAATAAGCTATTCCAGTGTTATTCAAACACAGGCACACTACCAATTGTTAGTAAACATGTACATATCAGAAGTAGAGCACCTGGGGCTGAGGTGAGTCCCAGCATCTGGTCATTCTGCCGTCATAGTCACCGTGCTCTGGGCCAGGTTTGCCTTCTAGCTTGATCCTCACAGGATGGTCCAGGTTCCCTTCAGTCTCAAGAACCAAAGAATCCAGAAAATAAGAAGTAGGCGTGGGTGTAACTGTATCCAGTTGGAACAACATTTTTCTCTTATTAACATTTTTATAATAGCAGCTAAAGCAAAAAGGCAAAACAAAACGTGCAAAACAAAATTTGCTTAAAACTGACAACAGTCTGTAATCCTTTCAAAAATCCTCTTTTATATTAAAGAATTAAATCGGACAATAAAAATAATGCCCTACCACAATTCCCTTCTGAGGAATATGGTGTGAGACAAATAATTAGTAATTTTCAGTACTTGTGTAGAAAAACGTTCAGCTCTCCAGGAAAGTTTATTTTATTTTCTGGACCAAATAATAACTGGAAATGTTAGTTGTCTCTTTTCATTTAATATTATTTCTGCCTAAAATCTAAAAGGAGGGTTCCTAAGTTAGTCTGGTATGTTCTCTTTGGCATGAGCAAAAATGTTCATTAACTTGTTCAAGATGGTAAAGAGTTAACTCCAGACAGAGTTCATAACGTGACCTTCTACCCCCTTCACTTGATGAAAATATGCTCATGTGAAGTGAATTCTGAAACTGAATCCGTTGAACACGCTCAGAATTTGGTACCAGATCTGTGCTGTGACATTCAAACTTCTGCCATGGCCATTGCAATGTAAATAGGAAATTCTAAATGTGATTTGAATTGCCCTTTGGGGAGTTTTACAATGAAAGACGGTGCATTTCCAAGGTAGCTGGTAGTTAATATGGAGCGAGCCTCAGCAGTCGGGCTGCAGACTGTTCTGCTTCAGAGCGCGAGTTGACAGGAAACTCTGCACGCCTTCAAGTGGACCGAGGGAATTCGGCGGTTGACATAGCCATATATAGTTTTGAAATAGTTTCTCTTGTTAGCGATGTTTTAGATTAGCCCAAGAGCATAACCACCTTCATTATTCACAGGGCTATTCGGTTTTGAGGGAACAGCCGCCTGCCTGCAGAGGTCCTACCTACTTGGGAGATCGGCGTAAACAATGACTGTTTTTTAAGTAGCAACAACGTTTTACAATTATCAGAAGCCAGCATCTCGCATCACTGAAGCATTCTCGGGCTACCAAATGCGCTCTCCTGGCAAACGACTTGCTCATTATTTACCAACGAAAATCAACCAAGTAGGTGGGTTGTGGTGTACACAGAAAATGAACTTAGAATTTGTCAAGGTGTTCCCAGGATTTTCAAAGAAATGTAATGAATGACTTTGACTTGCATGTATTTTGTGATATCGCCTGATACAAATCATTCTGTTCCTGTACAAACGGAGATGTTGAGATCAGCGAAATGTGGAATTAAGTAGCTGTAGAAGTGCATTGTGACATTGTCCACTAGAGGGCGATGGCTCCCACACTTATTGTGAATGGATGAAGCCTCAAAAAAAAAAAAGAAAAACGCTTCGTTTTATATCCCTTATATGTACATTATATAGATGGTAAAAAGGACAAATTTTTAAATAGATGCCAAAATGTGTAGAGTAAAAAGAATATTCTCTGCGGGTTTTCTCCTTCCATCCCATCCTTCACACACAACCAACATTTCACTTTACGATTAAGCTTTGCCCACGTTGCGCAGACGTGACTTTACCCAACATTTATCTTGCTTTATCTGTGTGTGCATTAAGTTATATGTGTAGGCAGTTTTACGACTCTACACACTCCTACCACTTGTCCCATCATGTTTTAACATATATTATTTTCTATCATTAATTTCTTTAATAAACCCCCCATGAGCCTTTGCCCATGCCTGGGAAGCGCTTATTCCACTGAGTCATCTCCCCAGCCCCTAACATAGTTCTATAGCTAAATAAATACTACTTTCCTCAATACTTTTATGTAATAAAAAAGTGTTTGATTATTAGGAAAACTCTGCTAGGTAAGCTGGGCTAGACATTATTTCTATCATACAGATGAGAACAAATCCTTGGAAAATATTGTTTTACTAACATCGATTGCTGTTATAATCTGATACCAATTTTTAAAATTTTACTACAGAATCTTGAAGTTTCTAATCTGAATTTTATTTAGCCTTATAAGTCTGTTTCTCCCTTTCTTTCTTTCTTTTTTTTTTTTTTTGCAGAACAGGGGATTGAACTCAGGCCCCTGTGCTTGCCAGGGAAGCACTTATTCCACTGAACCATCTCCCTGGCCCCTCTCCCTTTCTTTTTAGAGGTTATCAGAATTTCTCTGTTCTTTTCTTTCCATTCTAGACAGTACTATGCACACTTACCTCTCAGATTTTAGCATATAAAAACAAGATGCCTGGAAATGAAATATCAACTATTTTTCCTATTTGTATCCCTGGGTTAAATATACACTGAAGACCAGGCGTAATGGCTCAAACCTGTAATCCCAGTGTTTAGGAAGCTGAGACAGGAGGATCACCACGAGTCCATGAGTCAGGGCTGCACAGTGAGACCCTACACACATACACTGTATATGCACTGAAGGTTACAGGTTGAAAATAATTACAATAAAAGTTGACTCATTCTTTTGTTCGTGTTTCTTGGAAGGAAAACTGATAACTTTTTATGTGACAGGCACATATTTCCTGAATGACCAGGAAGTAGTCCACCAAAGGCCAACCACCCTTAAGGAATAGCCAAGAAGGCCAGGCTTGTGGACCGCTGTACCAGCTCTCTGGCCAGGCCCTCTCCTCCCTCCCACCCACCCAGTTCTCTTTGACTCTGCCCCAGTAATTTCCCCAGAGAGGAAGATATTCTGAACCTCTATTGATTGAAGTGACAAGGTACAGAAAGTGCATATAATACAGGAAATTCAGACTCAAAAGAGGGTGTCTTTCCTGGGGATGCTTTAGGGAATGACAGATGCACAGAATATTTTCAAGCACAGAATATTTCACTGCTGATTTCTATGCTAACTAACATGGTCCGGCTCCAGCCTGTGTAAAACAAAGCTCAGAATGATGAGGAGCAGTTAGGTGTCATCAAGTATCACTGCTTCTTTTTAGCATAATGACTTATTGTTTTCCTGTGGATATATTGTTATTTTGTTTTGTGGTGGCCCACACATCAAGCTTGAGAAAGAAAATGTTTTAAATGTATTCTAGTGGCTTGTGGGTATGGCAATTGTCATGGTTTGGGGCTTTGTAAGGGAACAATATAATACAGGACACTTTTTGCAAGATTATTTTATGATGAATCACCCAAAGAATCATAAAGAAGAATGCAATAAGTCTGTCCACACACTAAAGCCCAAAGAATCCAACAGTGAGCTGGATCCTATAGTCTGGCATGAGTCCAGCTGAAAACCTAGAGCCCTTAACAATGCCTCTCACAACTTCAGCCAGAGGCCTAGGATCCGCAACAGTGTCAGGCAGCCCTGCTTCACAGGTCTGTGCTGGGAAGGCCCAAAGGACAGTGGTGGAAGCTAGAAAGCCTGTGCCAGCAGGATGAAGGATCTGTGCCAGCAGGCTGAGGAGTCTGCACTGGAGTTAGGACAGTGACATCTGAGCTCCTCCAGTGACCAGGAAAGCTGAGTTCCTATCAGGAAAGCCAATGTGACAAGCTTCTCCAGGAGGCTGAGCAGTGCACCACCTTCCTCTCCAGAGCCAAAAATCAATGTTCAGAGTGAGGACCACAGCTCCCTCAAAGTGAACTGTAGCCATCCTCAGTGGCAAGGAGGTTCTAAACTCCTTTCCAAGAACTGCCAAGTTCATTAGGAAAGCCAGCTTTACAAGACCACCCAACAGATAGTCCAAGAAAACCAGCAGCTTCCAACAGCTTCCAAACAGCTTCCCTCACAACTTCATCTCTTCTTCTTTAGTTCTGCCTCTTAGCTGCTGGCACAAGCCCTCAGATGGGCCTCCCACACCCAGGACCCTGCTAGTTCAGTTCACCTGGGTGTAATAAATTGGCCACCAGTTGCAATCCACCACAGCAACTTTGTTCCTCTTTGGCTGATGCTAACTGGGGAGAAACCCCTCCTGTCCTGTCCCTACCTCAGAAAGAAACAATCGGTGAGATTTAGGAGATGTAATACTTACTTATGTCAAATTATAGGTTTTCCTTCATAAATTTCATTTTTACCTATTGACTAATGTATTTGGAGTACAGAGGTGAAATGAGGCATTGTTATTGGCTAGCTATTTCTGAAATTTAAAAAATATGGCATTGCCAGAAAGGCAAAATACACATGCAAGAAAAACAAATTAAGTATGTGTACAGGTATAGTTTTCATCTGTGAGAAATGAGTTATGTATATGGAATGAATTCCTGAGAGTGAATATTTTGTTGGAAAAAAATAATAACAATAAAAACATGTTTATACAAATCAGAAAAGAAGATTTGTGAAGATAAATTTGAATTTATTCCTGCCTTGTACTATAATTTTCTGTGTTGAAAAATGTGGTTGGGTTTATAAAGTTCCCGCTGTGCGATAATTTTTTTTTTCAAATCCATTTAGTAGGACAGTTTCAATAATTAATGTAATGCATATTCTTTTCTTAGTGGTTATTCATTGTACAAGATGCAGACATGATATCCTGCTTACAAATACTATTAAATCCCTATATTCATTGAATTAAGTGAATGTAGCTGTACAGTTGTTGAAAATGAACTTTGGACTAAATATTTAAAAATTGTTGTATATTTCCATAAAAGAGATTATGGAAAAAATTCTCTGTGTTTCAGAAATGTTGAGATGGCTCAGCGGTCTAAGTGCCTGACTGGCAAATGAAAGGACCAGGGTTCGATACCTGCTAGCACACGCCATGCTGGCCCCGAAACCCAGTGTGGTGGCACACCCTGTAATCCCAGCATGAGGGAGGCTGAAGCAGGAGGTTGGTCCTGTGAATGAATCAACTTTGTCTTGTAGGCTTCTGGCCATAAACTTTCAGCCACTAGGAAAATTTTTAGTCATATTTAAAAGCATTTGTAAAATTATAAAATACCTCTCCAACATGAAGCACAGACAATTATAGTTTATTTTACTTATGTATTTATTTTAATTTATGTATTTGGTACAAGGTCTCACTACACAGCTCAGATTCAGAGTGACCCTCTATAGCAGTGCTCAGAAAAAGTAAGGGAGGTAGAAGAAAAGAGAAAAGCTGATTCACTGTTTTTTATGTCCATCTTGATCACGTGGATTTTTTGCAGTTTGTGCTGTCAGCCAAATGTGTGGCATAGCCAGTCCATGTCGGACACATTCTGACATCTCCTGGGCTCCAATGAACTTCAAAGTGACGCTGGAGTAGAAAGAGCAGTGTTCAGTACACATGAAGATGTTATGCATGCAGTCTTCAAGTCCTCAAGACTTTTTTTTGATCCAGTAAATTTCTACAGTTTTAAATGAATCAAATTCTGGCTAATGAACATGCTCAAATGAGAAGTTTGTCACATTCCAATCCCTTGTGTAGATTGGGAAAATCTCTCCTTTGAAGAACACTATTTTTGCTCTGCTGTAAGGAGAAAAGGGCCATGTTCTTCCAGTCCTTGACGAAGATGCACATTTATTTCCATAGCAATGCAGTTGACCACCTCAAGGATTTTAAAGGAAAGAAAATCAGACTACTTAGGATCAATAAAAGAACTAGGAGAGTAATTCACTACTTTAACATCTCTGTCAGTACTTCTGAATTATTTTTCCTGCCAGTGTTTTTCAGAGCAAGTTTCCAAAGTCCCAGTAAGAGGTGCACCTGGGCATTAGCACCTTTAGGTGCCCCTGTGTCCTCCTTGTGTGCTGGATGCTGCAGGAGCTCTCTGTACATGGGAGCACTCCTTTCTATCAAGCTGCCATCTCCAGAGGCAAATGTACATATGTTCTCAAAACAGCAGCTTGGGCCAAGGTTTAAAGCCTTCAGATTTCACAAGAGCTTGCACTTTGGCAAAGTATTAAAGAGAGACAGACGTCTGTGGTGTTTCTGGGATGTATCATCTTTCGTTGGAAATGCTGGATTACAAAGTACTCTCAGAAGGATCCTCTAAAAGGCTTCCTTGCTATTTGTGTGTAAAAGTAATGTTTTCTCTAAAATAAATTTCAAAAAACTTTTGTTTTGCAAGTCCAGTACTATAAATGGAGACATCAAGAGTGATATTGTCTCATGTTCCAGGCTGGCAACAGAGTTCTCTCCCCTCCCAGATCTAAGAGCAAAACAATAAATAATAAATACAACCTAAAATGTAAAGATTGGTGTTATCTGTTATCATTATTAAACATATGCAACTCCTAATCTTGATTTTGTTTATTTTTAAGAGTGGGTTTTTATGAGCTTTGTTTAAAATCCTAAGTGTACTTTAGTTTCCACCTCTATTTTCTAGTTAAAACTCAGTGGGAAAAGTAAAGTTAGTATTATGTACCAAGAACAATAATGACCCATTATAACCTCAGCTTCCAAGTCTCCTCAATTGTGAATCCATGCGCATTGTTTCATTTCAAGCAACATTTAATATAATTGCAGTAACTCATAACATGATGAGTCTTACTGTCCTCATGAAATTCTTCTTTGATGATTGTATTTGGCCTGGTTTTACTTCACGACTAACCAACCTCACCACACCTCCTTCAGTTGCCAAAATTAGTTGTCTTTTCTGAGACAAACTCTTTGTCTTTTTCTTCCTTTTATAGCCTTTCTCCTGTCCTCTTGCTCTGAATTTTGCAAGTAAACATAGTAAGAGAATATAATTCACTCACTTGATTTGGTTGCAGTAAGGAAATTAAGATACAGTGTCCATGTCACAGAGCAGTTCTTCAGGTTTACTTCATTCACAGTCTTACTAAAACTTTGCTGCCCATAACTGCTCAGTTAGGAAGCTCTTAAAAATGAATCTATTTATTCATCAAACTATATGAAACCAGGACAAACTTTGTCTCTCCATATTTTACTCAACATGGTAGGCAGAGTGGCTCAGCGGGAGCGTGCTGGGCCCATATTTTACTCAACTTAATTAAGTAATGGGGCCTTTTGTCATTAGGTTCAACTTCATCTTCCAGGGAAAATCCACTACACTTACAGTTCCTAAGATGCCAGCATTCATTTCTTGGTGGTGTTAAGGATAATTTGATTTCTGTCTTGTTCTAGTGAAGATGCTCTGGGCTTCAAGCATTTTTTTAACCAGGAGTTAGAGGATAAGGTCAAGTTTCAATGGTAATCTTTCTCTCTTTCTGAAAAAACAATCATTGGCAAGCTTTGATTTGGCCACTTCATGTAAAAGTTACCAGCAAAATTGTATGAAAATGGCCTGTATGTAAAACCTCTAGTCGTTGATGTCAAAGAGTCTATCAGGGCCACCAATGTAGTCACGAATAATTGGGAAGAAGCAGGCGTGGTTACGGCACATTCACTCTGTGTCTGATTTAGACTGGATTGATTTAATCTAGGCTTAATAATATTAAAAGCTCCCCCAGTCATTCTCAGGGCACAAATGAAATTGCTTTCTAATTATTAAGAAAGAATGCAACTTATTCAGGACAATAGGAAGGAGCAAGTGAGAAAACAAAGCCTTCACTCCAGTCCTTTTACCTTGGACCAAGTAAATTGCCACTAGAGAGGAGAGAGCTTCACAGAGAGCTATAATATTTTATTAGTAATTGAACTGGAGTTTGTTTTGGAGAGTTGGCAGTTTAAGGAGCTCAGTTTAAGATGAGTAACTCATAAAAGTGAGAGGCCAATTTTCCTCAAGCATCTTGTTCTTATTCTTAAAAAACTGAACAAAGTAGTGAATGCAATAGGGAAACTCCTAGATATGATCAACTTGGAGCTTTTAAAAATATCCTTAGTGTCTACTGCATGATCAGCATTGAATTAATACCTGGCAATTGAGCATATGTCGCTAAACGGAGGTTTCAGTGTCTTGTAGTTTAAAATTTTATGTACATATTTAAAGTATAAGTGTTAAGAAAAAGATGTTTGTTTTCACAAGCCAAAATGTAAGGAGCAGTGATTTCACAAGTTGAATGGACAAGAATCTACTTATACTCTTACAATTATCTGATTTTAATGAATCACACAACACAACACTTCTGTTCTATTTCTGCTTGTGTTGCCTCTTTAACTACACTAAAAAGGGAAATCAATTATAAGGATGACTAAGCACACATGCATCTTTTAGGTTCACTATTGGAGCCGGTCACTGATTCAGAAGCTTTATCAGATATTAGAACATCATTTGTTCCTGTGCATTGATCTCAATGTTGATATAAATAACTATTTCCATTAAAAATTTATTTTACTTAGGATCTTAATCAAAATGCAAATGTATATCTTCCAGTAACAAATGCAAAAAACCTCAAACAATTACTATTAGTTATGTTGCTTTTTCTTCTGTATTACATCACTATTACCTTTTATGTCCATATACTATATTAAGTTCAAGAGTTTCTTACAATATTTTAGATTCAAGAGTTTTTTGACTGCCCACAATCAGTCCTCTACCTAGTCTAGCTGCCCATAACATATCACATGTTTGTGCATTTATAGTGGATAATATTGACAATATTCATTATTATTCCAAAGGAGAATTCTTGCCTCAAATACAATAGGTGTAATCACCAACTCAGGACATAGGGAAAGGTGTTCTTTCTTTGTGTATTCTTCCTGTCCTTTCAATTCTGTAAATTTGGTGGCCTCAGAGGTATAAGTACCTGCCTGGAAAGCACAAGGTCCTGAGTTCAATCCCCAGTGCCACAATAAATAAATAAATAAATAAATAAATAAATAAATAAATAAATAAATAAAATTCTATAGATCTGAAGGAAAGAAGTTATTGGTAATAGAGCATCTCAAACTTAGTTTTTCAAAGGGTAACAGAAAATCATCAGATTTAATCTAACAGTAGTTATTATGGCTTTGAATATAGCACAGCCAATTTATATAAGTATATACTTTCACTGTATACTTATGCTGAAATAAAGTGTAATAGGTTCATTACTAGAAACGCCTTTCTGCTCATTTTCAAATAAGAAATATTTGAAACATAAAACTAATGTAGCTATAGAAATGACAACATCCAGGAAATCTTTTTTTTTCTTTTTTTTTTTTTTTTTTTTTTTTTTTGGCAGAACCGGGGATTGAACTCCAGCCCTTGTGCTTGCCAAGGAAGCACTTATTCCACTGAGCCATCTCCTGGGCTCCAAAGAATTTACTAGGAAACCTTTTTAAAAAAAATTTTTTTTTTTTTTTTTTGGCAGAACCAGGGATTGAACTCAGGCCCTTGCGCTTCCAGGGAAGCGCTTATTTTACTGAGCCATCTTCCCAGCAATGACAACAAGTTAGCACAGGTGAGAATCAGTAACCCGTGGTCCTCAATCCAGGCCTCCTCCCACTGTGTCAACTTTGGAAAATAAGGTTAGGACAGGACCCATAAACCGAAATGCTACATGCACCTTCCCCTGTGAGCATAGATATGTTTGAGAAGCAGTGAAGTGCCATCGTAGGCAGCTGAGTTAGACAGATATATCATAGGCAGGCAGAGAGGGCTGGGCTCTTGAAGGAGATAGTACAGAAGACAAGATACCCTGCAGCTGTGGGAGACACAGGCATACCTGTGGGGCCAGACCTCAAGATAAAAGATAAAACAAATACAGCCACACACTCCCCAGGCATACGCATCAGGGACTGATACTCTACACAGGTATCGGTGACCTTCTAACAGTGAACTAACCCAACCCCCTACAGGAAAAGCCCGCTTGTATATTCATACTCCCTGGCAAAGTGACTGGCTTCCTCATGTGATCCTGATTTAATCAATGTTACATGAGCAATTGCGCTTGTTATCTTATTGCTGGACCACAGGTTTGTCCTACCTCACGCTCACAATGTGAGTTGACGTTTTTTCCACCTTAGACTGGCCTCAGCACATGGTTTCACTCCATAAAAGTCCCTAGAAAAGGCAGATTCCTTGGCCGCCTACTCAGGTCCCCTTCTGTCCCTCAGACAGAAGCTTTCTTTCCTCCAATAAATATATTCTGTTCTTCACCTCTGTTGTTCCTAAAATCCATTCTCCTGTTTTAGAGAACACAAACTCATTCTATCTTTCAGTTGGGAGTTTCATACTCCATAACACCAGCATTAAAAAAAAAATGTTGTGAGCAAAAGACATGATGATGCTTTTCTTCTATAAAATGCAAATAACAGTCATTCCTTCAGGGGCTGATTTGTTGAACAAGCGAGATAATATAGATAAAGTGTTTAGAACAGGATCTGAGATCTGGTATGTTATCAGAAAATGCATGACCCTTTCCTCAAGTCTCTGTGGAATTTAGTCTCTGAACCTGGTATTTGAATAGTTGTAATTTTTAATTTTGTTTTCAATCTCTTCTCTATCTCACCCTCTTTTTTCCTTCTAGAGTCCCTTTTGAAGACCCTAAAGACTATATTCCTAACTACAGATGTCTTAACTGTTACTTTTTAAAATCTTCTATTAGCTGACAAAAAACAAAGACAAAAATTTAAAACTGGATGTGGGTAAATTAGCCCTTGATTTTCTCATTGGGAGTGCTTGCTATGAATGTTTATATAATCTATCTGCAATGTATTGACACATTACTTTCCAGCCAGGAATTTGGTCAGTGACACAGAAAATACCCGGGAAGATAAAGGTCCTGAGTTCAATTTCTGGAACCAAAAATATAAAAGTTACTTTCTAAGATTTACCTCATTGCTTGGCTTTTGTCTATAGCATTAAAGCCAGCATTGCTTGGCTTTTGTTTACAGCAGAATGTTGTTGGTATTTATTAGTGTTATACATCTGGAGATTGGTGACCACCAGGTTCCACAAAAGGGAAATCAAACATCCTCACTGCCCTGGAGAAGTACCACACCAACAATGGCATAGGATGCCCTTTGTGGAAAGGAATAGTTTCACTCTGAACTCAGCAAGAAAACATTGGTAATATTGCCTCAGGAAGGGCCCTACAGGTCAAAAAACAAGCATAAGGAGAATTTAGCAAGAAAGACTTGCTTCAGGTGTTTAGGGGCCCTGGGAGGATGACTCTTTCCCATCTGCATGCTCACCTTGCCCCCTGCTTCTGACCCCACAGGGTTCAGGCTTTCAAAAGCTCGCTCAGTGCTCTGCCCTGCACTGTCTGTAGCCCATGCTCCAGCTGCTTAGGTAAGCTGATGAGGTCTGCTATCAAAACCAGAAGAATATCAGCCTTCTAATTCACTTTGCTTACTTGTTGTTGCAGTCAGAAGCCAAGGTTTCATCTTTTAAACTTATTTGTAACTATGATCTGTGGAGGACCACCCAGATGACTCTCCTTAAACGAGGAGCAGTTGTCTCCATTTGGGCTGAGCCTGACCCTATTTCCATGTACAGAGCTGGCTAGGACATTTCGGTTGGCTTTAAACAATCCATATCAAGGTGTAATATATGGTGATAATCTTTGACCATAGTCGGTATACTTCCCCAGAAACCACCTGCTGCTCCCTAGGTTGAGCTGGGTTGCAAGGGATCAAAGAACCAGCCTGGAGATAAAGGCCACAACTTCCTGGGTCTTGAAAGATTACACATCAAAGCTAAAATACCAGCCCCAAAACACTGGCTACTATCTCAATTGTGGAATGCAAATTACTCTTTCTGCATATTGCAGAGGTAAATGCAGGCCTCCTCCCTAGCCCAGCTCACACACTCGCCTACTTCCTGCCTTTATAGCAATCACTCATCCTCAAACCACTCCTTTCTTCAGAATAAATAAAACCCAGTTCAGCCTTGGGTTGAGGCCTTTGTTTCACATGCCTATCATTATGGCTGGACTTAGGACCCCATGGCTCCTCAATACTATAAGTATGTCTTTATTCTTACCATGGGTTGCCCTGGGTGTGTAGACTAGAATTAGCTCAGCAGTAATTCATAAACTTATCCATGAGATAACAAATGTGGACTTCTCAGACTGAGATGAGGACCAGGAAGGGCTCTCTATCGGATCTTAAGTAATTTTTGAAAAGGAGAAGCTGTATAATAACAACAAATGATGCAAACAAATAATAGGATAAATATTTAGGAAGAGATGGAGCTTCCCTGTGCTCTCTCATCTAATCTGTCATCCAGAAATATCATTCCATCTCATGAAGATCTTTTGTAAAGCACCTGGTTTCCTTCCCTGCTCAGGGATCAAGCCTAAGCTCTGAGCGTCACTTGATAGGATGCCTGTAGCATCTCCCAGCTGGCTCCTGACTTCCTGTCTCACATCCATCCTGTCAATGGGCTAAAATTACTCCTTCCATATGATATGAAAACTGATAAATTTTAAAGGGAAGCTTGTCCCTATAATCTCTCCTCAGGCCACAGAAGACATAAGAATTAGCCAGGTATGGTGGCACTTACCTGTAATCCCACCACTCAGGAACCTGAGGCAGGAAGATTGTTGTGAGTTTGAGACCAGCCTGGGCTACAAAGTGAGCTCAAGACAAGCCTGAACCAAATAGAAAGACTCTGTCTCTTTCTTTCTTTATTTATTTATTTTTTTGGCAGAACCGGGGATTGAACTCAGGCCCTTGAGCTTGCCAGGGAAGCACTTATTCCACTGAACCATCTCCCCAGCCCCTGTCTCAAAAAGACAAAAACAGACAGAAAAAAAAATCACTTTTATTTAAAGTGATTTTATTAAAATCACTTTTATTATAATCACTTTAAATAAAAGCCTTCATTCATTCACATTATTTCTTCTGGCTGGTATATCTCCATTCACTTCTATCCCCAAACCGAATTCGCCTTTTAGGGAAGCATGTAGAGAAGAATAAAACATTTCCTCCTTTCTATACACATTTTTCATTTTAGTATGAAAAAAGAATAAAGTAATAATATAATTGGGTGCCACTGCTTCCACAGGACCTCCTTCTATATTTACAAATGACCTGTGGTGACGCCCATGGTCTAAAGCACAGACTAAAACACCCCTTGAGTTCAGTCACATCCTCTTTATGCCCTGACCCAGAGCACATGCCAAAGCTCTTGGTGAAACCTACTACGAGTGCCACTGACTCCTAGAGGACGGAAGCCAGTGCAGAGAATTAGGCCACCTGCCTGTCTACAGTTCTGCATTTCTCTAATCTTAGATCTATGACCACTTGTCTCTGATCTCGATTTAGTGACTCAATTTACCAAATATCTTAACTTTAATTAAAGCTGCTGCACTAGACACTAGATCAGTGATTCTAAAAGAGGAGTTTATATTTGTTTTTAATATATCCTACAATATTTTATAGTTAGATATAAAATTTGCAATATCTATGGTATCTAATATTCTCTATATAAGTATATAAACACATATACATATTATATACTACTATAAGTCAATATATATAATATATAGAATACATAGTTTTCACAGAGTGATCCCTGAATTAGAATCTTCAGGGTGAGTCTGAGCCATGAATTTTAGCAAAAGTATCAGCAGCAGTTCTGAGAATCTCTGACCTGAGTTCTATTGTGAGTGATTTCATGATTATATCACAGAAATATGATGATTATATCATAGAAAGCAGACGTTTCTGGACCTTTGTGGTTCTATGATATATATATATTTTGGCAGCCCCCACCCTGAAGGAGCCATGGAAACTCCCGGTCTTTCTCCCTTGACAGGCCTTGAGAACCCAAAACATTGTTTTAAGAAACAATCAGGTCGGTAGCTGACATCATAGGTCTTCCTGAAAGAGAGGAAAGAGTCGCAGAGCAAAGATAAGACAACAATGACTCAGTGCTAGAAACCTCGTGGTGGCTACAGCCCCAGCCAATGCAGCTCCTTGAACTCTTGAGAGGGACCCAGTTCTCTGCTACCTAACTCGCAAGTATTTATTCACTGAATGAGGCACAGAGATCCTGGTGAGCTAATGCATCAAGCCATGAAAAATGAACAATTAAAACAATGAAGTTGTCAGTTCTTTTACCAGATTGCAAATAAATAACCTTCCTGTCAGGTTGGCCGTTATGCTGGATCATTAGTTTAATACAAAGGCATTCTGGGGAAGCAGTAGATGGCAACTGATCTATCACTCCAGTGATTCCAGGCTATTTGGTAAAGACCTGAGCAAAAGATGCTTCCATAAACCATGGAAGGTCAGTCTCAAATTGTGAAAAGCAAAGTATTAGACAAAATTTAAATACACCTCTCTACCAACTAGGAAAATTATAAATTTTAAAAACTTCATCGGTGAGAGGGCAAATACTCTTTTAACAATCCCAAACACTTCTCTTTCCACATTTGCTTATTTGGCTTGTCAGGGACCCTTTTCTAGAGTAGATGGAGGAACTGATTCTTGAGACCATACAATAATCTTGCCAGGCTGAATAGAGTCATTCCCAAAATGTTACTGTATACCATGCCAAATGGTGACAGTTTAACAAAATGTCAAATACTTGCATCTTCTCATACAAGTATAGGTATGTTTTGTAAATGCCACCTTATAAAATTTTGCCAACCAGAAATGCCACTCAAGGTAATAGTTAAATAAACCAGTAGATTAAATAGTTAAGGATAAATTATATTTTCTAATTGATACATCTTTTTTCATCAAATTGGAAAAAAAGAAGAGTTTCCTTTCAGGAGTCCCCCTGAGAAATGGTAATCATATTTCTCAAAGAAAAAGTGCCATTGGACATAGTACTTGTTATGGTTTGTATCTAGCTGTGCCTCAAAGCCTCATGCACTCAATGGCAGGGCTTTTGGAAGGTGACTGGGTTGTGAAAGGTTCTAGATTATTTGCGATTAGAAAGTTGGGTCTAGTCAGAAATGGGGAGGGTGCAACTGTGGGTTTGGCCAGAAGATTTTTGTCACCCAGCCAACTCCTCCCTTTGTGTCTTCTTGCTTCCCTCCTGAACTGCCCTGAGCAGTGCTCCTCTGCAATGCCTCTGTGCCATTCTGTCCTGGCATGGTGCAGGCCAATGTACGGACTGTAGCACGAGCCTTAATAAACCTCTCATCATGTAAGCTGGGAGTGTCTCAGTGATGAAGAAGGTGACTAAGCAGGACCGTACAGCACAGCTTAGGCGAGGTTCAGAGTTCATGAAGTTCTTAGGATAACCAGCTTGTCTCTTGCTGGACTTTGTTTCATTTTAATCTCAGCAAAGCTGACTTTTCAATTAAAAAAAGTCAAGTTCCTGGAATCAACCAGTCAAAGTCAGCAAAATTTTTTCAATGTATTTGGTGTACTTATGTACATCTAGAGCATATCTTCATGGATGAAATGACTTAAATTATGCCTCAATCAAGAAGGAACCATACTTTATTTTGGTATTTCATTATATTGACTGATGAATGGGAAAAGTAAAATGATGCTTTATTATAGTGAAATAGCTCAAATTTATAGAGAACTTGCCAATAAAGTTTTTGTGGATATTTGATTTCCCAGAGTGATTTTAATGGGAAGAGACACTAGCAATGTTAATTCAAATAGTACTGACAAATTCCCACAGTGGCCTAAATAAGTAAAAAAATGAACAGGAAAAAATTAGGTAAAGCTTTGTAGGCTATTTTTTTTTCTACCTAATATGCTCAATCACAATTTCATAGCTTGTGTATCTTTCAAGATTACATCATGGTAACCTGTCACAGCTCCTGAGAATCCCTAAGAAAGTGAGCAATCTGAGCACTCATCTTAAGTGCTCATCTGAGCACTCATGTTGGTTTTTATTGTTCTTGTTTTTTTTTACTGGTCTTACATTTATTGGCTATGTCATTTAATCAAACAATTTAATATCTATTGTATTCCTATATCTGGTAATCTGAACAACTACTATGTAGATAAAAATATGCAATATAATAACCACTGTTAATTTCTTATCATTTTGTTTTGAAATTCTGGATTATTTTTATTGCTTTTTTATTCTCTTTAAAACACATAGTGAGGCTGGGGAGTTGACTCAGTAGAATAAGTGCTTCCTTGGCAATGAATGAATGAATGAATGAATGAATGAATGAATGAATGAATATAAAACACAGAGTGCAGGATGCTAAAGTTTTTTGACTAAGGACCATAATTTTATTATATAAAGTACTAAGAAGATGAACCAGCTCATGGTTTAGAAACTACCCTTATAATCCACTCTAAATCATTCATTTCCCTGAGTTTATGCAGCTGGATATATTTTAGTTTGTTAATGCACAGGTTCTCCTCCAACCTCTGCCTCTACCTGTCTCTGGAATTCCAGTCTCTTTTTCTTTTCTTTTTTTGCAGGGGGCTGTGGGATCTTAACTTTATGTGAAGACTTAGGCACTCACACTGTAAGACTGTTTCAAGCCTCTCTTTTAGACCTATAGTACAGTGTCTAAGGAATAAATCAGAAGCTACTGATCACTGTACTTAGGAATACAGAGGTTGTGTGAAGCTGAAGAAGAGCCCAAAGACAGCCATGATCTCATTCCTAAAAGCTATGAATAAGTCACCTTACATAGCAAAAAGGACTTTTCAGATGGGATTAAATTTAGTATTAGAGATAGAAAGATTTTCCTGAGTTGTCTAGGTGGGCTTACTGTAATCATAATAAAAGTTCTTATAAATATATCAGAGATTAAAGTAATTATATTGATGGTTGATGACAGTGAGTGCTACCAAAAGTCAAGGAAAATAGGATTTCAGAAAATGGAAAAGACTAGGAAATATTCTATCCTGAGGGCCCCACAAAGAACCCAGCCTCACCAACAGCTTGATTGGGCACATTTGTTCCAAAGAAGTGAGATTATAAATTTGTGTTGCTTTAAGTCACTATTTATAAATGAAATTTTATTTCAACTATAGGTTACAAATAGAGAAATGTTTGCAGTTCTGAGAATTGGACCATTGTCTAATAGTCATAAACCATTAGCAGTAGAGTCCTCAAGAATGACTTCAGCAATCCTCACATATTATGGGTCTCCTCTAGAAATCTGGTCTTTCTCCTCCCACTCATCTCTCCTACTTCCACTACATAGACACTCTGATGTTTCCTATCTCAAGTCAGTAATGGTTTCCTCAGACAGAACACTTGCAACTGCAGCATCCTATCTCACACTGGACAGTATGAACCGAGGTCCCTGGCGTTACTTTGCTCCTGGGACTGTGCACTATTATAACATGTTTAGTTTAGTTATATATTTGAGTGATTACTTGATTGTGTTTCACTCTCTCTCTCTTGATTATAAGCTTGCTGCGTCTAAAAGTGGTGTGCAGTTTTGCTCACTACTGTGAACCTGGCACAACGTGGAATTCAGGAAATACTTCTTGGGTGAATCAGAAGCTAAAATTCTGTGCAATTTAAAAGGTGGACTGGGCCGGGGAGATGGCTCAGTGGAATAAGCGCTTCCCTGGCAGGCGCAAGGGTCTGAGTTCAATCCCCGGTTCCGCAAAAAAAAAAATAATAACAATAAATAAAATAAATAAAAGGGCCTGAGTTCAATCCCAGGTTCCGCCATAAATAAATAAAAGGTGGACTGAGGGGGCTAGCGAAATGGCTCAGTGGAATAAGTGCTTCCCTGGCAAGCATTAATAATTAAAGGGCCTGAGTTCAATCCCTGGTTCCACAAAAAATAAAATAAAAGGTGGACTGAAATGGTATGCAACAATACAGTCAGTTTATCAAGAACCAGGAGAACATTACTAACAAGAGAAATTGATTTTGTTCCTTCCATTCTTTTCTATTTCTTTTCTTCTATATTTAGGAGAGAGTCTACAGGCTCTACAGGGTCTCACTACATAGATTGGATTCCTAGTGATTCTTCTGTTTACAGCCTCCCAAGCACTGGGATTACAGGCGCACACCACCATGCCCAGTTTTAATTGCCATCTCAGCATGCCCTTGTGTGGGGCTGGCACAGCACTGTGGGGATCAAACTCCAGCCGCGGTGCAGTGCTCTGCCTGAGCAGTCACTTTAGTCCACCGAGCTATCAGGTTGGCCCTCCATTCTTTCTTGCAGAAGACCTGGTGTTTAGATTTTGGTATTTACTCCACTTTCTTCTGAAGTCTTCACCAAAATGACCATTACTAGTTGGGTGACAACTGATAGACATGTTTTCTGATGATTATATAACCAAGAAGTAATACATTATTTATCAAAAATTACATGGCTAAAGCATTTATATTGCTTTTCCTTGCTTTTATTTCCATTTTTGTTTTATTGTTTTGCAATACAAGTTACAAATTTCTTCAGTAAATTTTAAACAGTCACTTGAATACTAATCCTAACAGCCCTAAAAGATCAACTTTCCTCTCATAAATTTGGTCTTCTACAATTTGTTTTCTCTGGAGTGCAATAGTCGCACTTACTGTAGAAGTGATTTTTTAAAATAGATATTTTAGGGAAGGGTCTACAGAGTGTTCAGGGTCTCCCTACTATATCAGACTCAGTGATCTGCCTGTTTACAGCCTCCCAAGAGCTGGGATTAAAGGTGTGCACCACCATGCCCAGTCTCAACTGCCATCTCAGTGCACCCCAGGGGTGGGGCTGGCATGGCAGGCCCCAGGGATTGAACCCCTGATCCTTGTGCCTGCCTGCAGGTGCTTTAATCCACTGAGCTATTTGGCCAGCCCTATAAGTAATTTTTTGAAGCCCCAAGAATTTAGAAAATTAATGGGAATGTAGTACATTTTATTTCTATGTTTCAATAACTTCTCATTGAGTGATTTAAATATTAGTTTTTAAAGAATCATTTTTTCTGAGTAGAGGATACCTGTAAAGACACCCTTTAAAAACTATAAAATTATCCCCAATAATAATACTTGGTTTTTCTACATGATTTGCTGACATCATGAAGTTTACTGAACAGTTGATTTTGTTTTTAAGTATTTTTCAAGAGAAAGGGAATATATTTTGTTGATGTCCTGGAGATTTCCATATGTTACTCTGTGTACTGTTACTCTTCATAACACTCTGTGAAGTGAATTCTGCTAACCTCATCATATGGGAAATAAATTTAAGCCCTTACAGCTTAAATAACTTCTTAAAGCAGAGATAAAGTTGGTCAAAATGCAGAACCACTTAGATCATAGTTTATGCCATTTAACCCAAACTACTCCCCCTTCACTACACACTTTACACCAGTCCAGGTTTTTCCCATGTTATGCATATTGGAATATTCGTTGATAGTCTATTCTCATCTTTGTCCTTTAAAATATGTTATAAAAATAAGAATGTATATGTAATGTTATCGCTTTTCTTAGGGAAATGCTGTTATTAACTATAGAATATAGATTGCATGTGTGTGTGTGTGTAGTTATAGAAAATGTTTAGTTCCTATTAGTAATACAGAATGCTAACATTCATTTTGAGAGATTAAATGTATTTAACATATTTTGATGATTTCAATGCTGTTGCCCCCTCTCACTTTGCCTCCTCCTCCTCCTGGCTCCCTTTTCCTCATTTCCAAAAGCCTATTTTCTAGTATCTGACTATATTTTCTTTCTTTCTTTCTTTCACACAAAAAATGGGTATAGCTGCAGAACTTAAATAATTAAAGCTTGGAAATGGTTTCTGTGCTCATGAACAGATGAATGGACACATGAACAGACACAAAAAATATGTGGTCTATTTGTACAATATTCATTACTCAGTCATAAAAAGGTTCAGTTTGAGTCACTTTTAGGTAATGGATGGATCCTCAGACCATTAAAGCGAGGTGACATAAGCCAGACTCACAAAGTTGAATACTCCATAGTTTCTCTTACAGAATGACCTCAAAATATAAATAATATAAAAAGCAAAGTGAAAAATAGATAATATGAAATGGGGGAGTGGCTTTTGTGGAGATAGGAGGAGGGCTTGGGGATGAGGGGAGATTGGAGGGTGAGAAGGGAATAGGAATTAAAAATTACTAAGATCCAATATACCAGTTTCCCAAGATGCATGTAATCATTATTTATTGCAAACATATGCTAATAAAAATTATCTTCAAGAATGAGATATTTCTGAATCTGGTTTATTTTGCTTTACACCATCATCTCCAATTTACCCATTTTTCCTGCAAATGCCATTATTTTATTCCCTATGGTAAATAATATTTCTCTATGTATATATACAAATTTCCTTTATCTGTTCAACTGTTGCCGCATGTGTGAGCCATTTTCACAGCTCAGTTACTGTGAATTGAACCCCTATAAACATGTGTATGCAGGAATCGTTCTTGTAATATTCCCAGAAGTGGCATAGATGGATGAAATGGTATTTCTATTTTTAGTTTTCTGAGGAGTCTCCTGGATTGATCTCTGTAGTTACACAAGTTTTCAGTTTTATATAATTATGTTAAGTTACATTCCCAGCAGCAGTGTGGGAGGCTTGCTTTTTCTCCATATCCTTGCCATCATTCATTCGTCGCTTTCTAGATGATGATCATTCTGACTTAGGTGAGTTGCAACCCTGAAGGAGTTTTGATTTGCATTTTCCTTGCTGCATAAGGTGCTGATCATGTTTTCACATGTCATCTGAACTTCATACTTTCAGAAGTATCTGTGCAGTTCATTTGTCCGTTTTTTTACATCATCTCAATTTCTTAATGGCTCTCTTCTAGCTCTCAAGCCCTGGGGTCACTTCCCTTAGGCCTGGGACTCTGTGCTTCAAGACAGAAGAAAGGGAAATCAATGAAAAACTGCGATTTACTACAACGCAGTTGGATCTGCATTGCCACTCGCAATCCCCACTGCAATTCACATCTTCAGATAAATCACAGTGATTTGTGGACATCTTTTTTTTTTTCTGGGAAGGTTAAGCTCTATTCCCATGATCACTGGGACACGAGCAGATCTTTCCATGCATGGGGAGAATGTCTAACTTCAGCTCTTCATTTCTAAAGTATTCAGAAGCCTCTGGGGGAAACATAGTTTGTATGTTTGTTTGTCAGCCTTTTGTGTTAGAAACCATCAACTATTATTTTTCCTGAGACAACAGTGGAAGGCAGCCGATGCCTTCTTGTGTTTTCTGGCAAAGAATTAGAGAGAGAAGAAAAGAACATCACACACTTCTGAGATACCATGATTGATTCCTTTTGTTTGGTCTTAATCATCGAGTTAACAATCTCGCTAGACAGTAAAGCCAGATGTATATTCTGGTGTCTCTGGCATTGCCAGGATGAATACTTCATTGACAGATATTTGAACAATTAGTGATTCGTAGATAAAAGAATGTCTAGACTAACAGCAGAGTACATGAAGCTGTTCAGAGGCTGAGTCAAATTCCACTTATAACTCTTGTACTTGTATATGTGCCCTAAAGAACTGGAAGATAAGCCTCTTGTGATCTTTTCAGCTAAATTCCCTGCATTTTATCAGTCTTTGTTATTAACACCAAGCAAGTAACCAATAGCCCATAGTTAAAATTTTTAGCATCACTAGCATTTTTGTTTTCCAGAAGCTAGATGAGGAAATATTTTTAAGGATAGCTGATGTGAGGACAACAGAAGATACAATGAACAAAATAATAAATAGCTTTCCCAGAATGAGGTTTTTTCAAAGCAGGTCAATTCTTTGCTATATTCCTGGTGTCAAACAATTGGTTATAAATGAAAAGATTGATCCCGGAATTATTATCCAATTTTGGTCTTTAAAGACCAACACATGTGCTTATTTCACTGAATTCATTGAAACTTTCATGCAAATACAACTAGGAAACTCAACATATTTTGGCCTGTGTTTTATGAGATAAAAAATATCTAGAAATTTTTTTTTTTATCTTATAAAAATAAAAGAACATTGATGTTATTTAAAAGTTGGGAAAAAAGCATTTATGGATCATCTTGTAAAAAGAATTAAAAGAAGAACCAGGTAAATTGGCCAATGAGTGATGCAAATATAAAATGTGCTAATATGCAAAAATAAACTGCTTTCAGAGCTTAAATAGGCTGCACCAGTAAAAGGTATTTTTATCTGTATATGTTGTCCCTCATGAATTATACTATTATTTCACTTGATTTCACCTGACATCACCCTATGATTTTTTTCAGTGACAAGAAAATTGTAGCTGGCCCTTGACAGTCAGTCACAAATTGACTGAACAAAACAAAATCAAACAACAAAGTAATCCCCAAGTAAATTTAATGAAACCGCAATCCCAAAAGGCAGAACACTTCTGTAGGCAGTGGCCTTATTTAATAAATGTTTTCCTGCATTCACTTTTAGAGCTATATTTACACAGACAAATTTAATTCATTGGGCTTCCATTTCCTCTTCCGCATAGTTTGTGCCCCAGGCACAAAAGAGGAGGATGGTAACCAGGTGCGTCAATGTAAAGCCCAGAGTGAGGACTGTCACCCTGTCATAGGGAAATGCACCTGTCTGCCAGGCTACCATGGAAACCGCTGTCATCTCTGCAAGTGCCTGTGCTTATTTCTAATTTACTGGGGAGACACCAATCGGATGGGTCACTGCTCAGAGTGCTAAAGGGCAAAAGTTAATTTAAGCAACAGATTCATAGAAAATATCAGGTTTGATTTTTTTGCATGAGTACTTGAAATCATGCATTTACTTGTGTGAATTACTCTTCTATTTGTATACTCTATTCAAAATATCCTTAAATTCTTTATAAAGATCAAGTAAGAAAGCAAAAGAAAATATACATTTATTATTATAAAGCAATATACAGCAGATATTTATATATTTAAAGCGATCAATGCAGTAAGTCCTAAAACCTGCTTCGGGCCAATCAAATTAAATGTATTATTATTCTGGAATGAAAATGATGATTTTCTTACATGACAAAATGCCAGTTGGCTCTTTGTTGTGTAATGAAAAGAATAGTCCCTAGACCAAACACCTCATATTGATTTGTTAGGACATTTTAACATAGAAAATGGTTATAGGAGAATGGATAAGAAAAAAGTCCCAAAGAGGATGTTAAAATGTTCAGTCACCTACTTAATTTTTAAGCTTGTAATTATTTATAATGTACTTTTTATAAGCTCAAGAATAAAAAGATTTGGCCTCGGTTTCCTTTTTCCCCCAACGTGACTATGGCTACCCTATTTTCGCCTACTTGTTCTTATATTAGATTCCTTTCCCAGTTCTGCAATGTTATAGATAATTTGTGGATTTATGTACCCCAACCATGACTTCGGTATAGACTTACGTTCAAGTTCTTTAACTTTCTACAAGCCACAGAATACATAGATAGATGTATTTTTAATGTTTTCTCTCTCTCTTTAAATATATATAAATTTTTAATTCAATATGTGTATTACAGGAAACAAAACCACGAGAAGCAAAGGGCAAAGTCACTCACAGTCATAGACAGCTTAGCTGGATGTATTCTAGGTCCTGTTGTCCTGTTGTGTAGGTACATCGTAAGCCACTTTGTGTGACTGAGTTTGTGTGTTGTGTGTTATGCTTTTCCTCACATCATAACTACCCACTGACTCCAAATCCCAAAGTTATAAGAGTGTTTTTGATAGCCAAGAACACACTACACCAACTCAATTGTAGGGAAACAAAGGTCTCCTGCCTTTCTTGGGAACAAAAATTTCACTGAGGTAAAAATGGATACAAGCCTCTAGAGATATGATTGGTGAAGATACAGTTACAATACTGTGTTTCCTTAGTGCTCAATTTAAAAGGAAATGCAAAGCTGCGGAGCACATCAAGCCCTCTAAGTTATCAGCTCTCTGCAATTAAGATATTAGCAAGCAGGCACATTGCCACTGAATTGTTAGCACATTTCTACAGTATAAGTGGAAGACACACTTTGATTCTGCTCAACACAATGTAAATCTGATTATTTTATACACCTCTCCTTGTATGCTTAGTATATATATATTTAATATTATTTTTAAACATGACCAGCTGAAATGTAATTAAACTTGTACAAATGCAGTTTCAAATATAAACTTTGAACCTCATAATTTGTAGTTATTCAAACTTAAAGTGAAAACCTAAAATATAAAATTAATAAATTTCTATTTTTGGTTCTGGAAAATTTCAAGAGTATTTGTAATAGAAGACAAGAAGATATTTCCTCCATTTATTTCAGAAGAGCTCATTTGATCTCAAGGATATCTAATCCTAGGGAAATGCTGCTAATCTGCCTACAACCGCGCTGCGTGCTCGGCTCCAAGACGAGCTGCCGAGGCTCTGAGCAGGGTGGCTCTGCCCTGCAAACGTGAAGCTGGCTGGGTCAGGGCCAAGTGGCTCCCTGATGGGGCCAACTGGCTCAGTGCCACGCAACACGTGGTTGGACGCGGCTTCAGCAAGGGCTCCTTGGCAACATCCCCTGTAATTACAGGACTACGAGAGAAAAGATTCAAGAAAATATCCATAAAAGGCAGAGCTGGCGCAAAAGCAAAAGTTGCAGCAGCCAAGAACAACTGGGCTTTCATGTTCTCAAGTTCAGAGTAGAGCATAAAAATTTTCTCTCTGCAGGGTCAGAGGAAGCAGACAAACTTGCAGTAAGCAGCTCACCACTTTTCCATAATTTAGGGGAAAGGCAGGTTGGTTCCAGCATGTGAGAAACCTGTTTAAAAAATGCCCAGGAGATGTAAACTCATCATGCTATGTATTTTATGACCAATGATGAGTGTTAAAGTATCACAACCTGGAAATCTTTTATTTCTGCAACATACAACACATACTATTTATAGTCATTCTCCTTGAGGGAAGTTCAGGCACTTGAGTCCCTATAACCAAAATACCAGTCAGTTCTATGGAAAGTATTCATAAAAACACCTCACCCTTGCTGTAGAATGCTGTGAACGTGGGCCATGGAGCAGCTCACTGGGGCCAAGAGAAACCTAAACAAGATGTCCACAGAGGCCAGGTTTGATGCTAATGCTCTTTAGCAAGACAGATTTAGCAAGGCGAAGTTTTAGTATTTCTTTTTAAGAATAAGCAATTGTAACAATGCTTATGCATGTATGAGTGACCTAGTCAAATAAAAGGAGAACAGACTCTGGAAAACAGAGTCATACTGTTTTTTTCTTGGGTACTATGTGTCTCATGATACAGTAAGAGCCTTATTTTTTCTAAATTTCTGATGAAACTACCAAATGCCACTCACCTCATCACATTGTACAATAACAGAGATGTTTGCCATTTAATTTTTAATATTTAAGCACATCCAGCGGGTGAATTCCTATCCAAGCTTCTTCTTGGAACAAAGGAACAAAAAGGCGAGATTGTGCAAGGAAGAGGAAAAATAGTCACTGTGTAATGGAAAAAAAAATTAAATACCCCTTGCCGGGGAGACGGCATTTCCAGGGAGAAATAAAAGTAAAAGATGAAGCAAAAGCCAAATAATGATCTAAATGGAATGTTAGGAAATGAGAGAGGGGAGGGCAAAGTTTACTGAGACAAGCCAAGGAAATCACACCATCCTGGTGCATGGTTCCTTGTTAAATTAAGTGAATGATCGAGTGAGGGCTGTGTGCAAAAATCAGAAGTCGAACATCCACAGATACAGAATTGAATGAGAAAGCAGAATTATCTATAAAATAATTTAGTTCTGGAAAAAGTGAAGGGCACTTTTTATAAACAAACACATACTATTGACACAGATTTAGTGAGTTGGGGGATTAAGAGGGCAGCATATATACTGTCATTTTGTGGATGGCATGCTAATGGGTAGGTTAATTTCATCAAATTTAGTGCCCTGATTCAAGAGGTATAATTAAGTCGAGGGCTAAAATCATGTGATTTTTTCCTGTATCTGAAAAAGAAAGAGATAGGGGAAAGTCTATCAAATGCAAAAACCATCATTAAAATAATTTTCAAAATGGGAGATGCCTGAGGGAATTTATGTTTCCCAAGAAGCTTCTGTTTATGTACAAATCTCTTAAAATCTATGCCTTCACATATATTAGTTATGTGAATTTATCAGATACTTACATATAAGCTCTTTGTTCTTTTCAACTGAGAAATTGTTTCTCTGATATTTATAATTTTATCCACTGCATAACATTTGCTTCAATAAGAACATGAATTTCACTACCAAAGGGTTAGTATTTGCCTTATTTACACAGAAATCCTTGTCACCTTCTAGTGCACAATAACACAACTCTTCTTCATATAAACTTCCTTTTGGAAGTAATATGCAGGCAGCATAAACCAGACCTCACTGGTTCTGTCTCCATCCCTTCAGCATCTGCAGTTAGTTTTTCCCTCCAATGAAGTCACTGAACATTACTTTCAGAATCATAAATCATTTTTAACATGATAAAACTTTCTTTTTTCAATTCTACATGACTGGCCCAGCTGGACATGCAAGAAGAATTTTATATCATAGTGAATGGAAGAATAGAGGATACTTTTTAAAAATCATTAATTTGTGGAAAGGTATATGCTATTAAATTTTTATAAGGGAGAGCAAAACCTACTTGACAGGATGCTGTGAACAAAAAAGAGGTCAATAAACACAAAGTGGATTCATCATTTTTCACAGAGGGTAATAAAGATGCACTACAGCTATAACCCAGAAATAACGCTTGGTGAGAATAATTTTTTAGTATTTTGCTTTCCATCTATCTCATGAAGAACTTTATTTTTAGTCTAAAAGAAAAGAAGACAACAATTATTTGAGTCTATGAGAAAAATGTAAAATACCATGTGAGAACTGTGAGTTTTGGGGCAGGACATATGAAGAAAGATAAAAATTAGAGTCTTAATATGAAACAGTCTTTGACTATTTTTTCACTTACATAGATATCATCACAGTAGGCCATATATGCATAAATAGGAAAATTGAAAAATTAACAGAAAAAGAGAAACACCCTGTATGCTTATTGCCTTTTGAATTCTTAAAACTATATAAATCTGTACAGTTTAAAGTATAATATTCAAACATTAACCAAAATATTAAAGATATCTACATTGGTAGTCTAGTTTGGCAAATTATCTCTTATTCTAAACATTGTTTTGAAGCAGATCTGTTAATCCTAACACCACATGTAAGAGTGACAGCAGATATCTTTCTATCTGATTATGCATCCACCTTCATATCCTCACGTACTTGAACCAGTATCTTGAATATAATGGAGAATACCAGAAAGCCCTCATTAGAGTATTGAATCAATCACATGACATCAATAGTGAGATCAACACATGTGAATCCTCTTCTTGAACAAGATGTGGGAAGCACTTAGGGTCCATACCGCCAAAAGTCATGCAAGTATCTAGATGATGACAGCTGTGACACAGTGATTGACACCTGCGACCACCCTCCTTGCTTCATCTAAGTAGACTACAGTCAAGGTAACTTACTCATTCATACCTATTATGAAGTGAATATGTTGTGAATTCCAGTGTCCATTTCAATTAGCAGAAGCAGGGGCCTGGGAGATAGCTCAGTGGAATAAGTGTAAGGGCTTGAGTCCAATCCCTGGTTCAAAAAAAAAAAAAAAAATTAACAGAAGTGTTAAAGCCAAGTTTTTAAGGACTTGAATTGGAAGGCTGGATTGTTGTGACTATGTTACTTTATTATTCATTGCCATAAAAGCAAAAACAAGCTAACTAAATCTTATGTTGAGAACTTCACATTTTAGTAATGAAGTAAGGTCAATGAAAGTAGTCCAAGAGATGCCTTTAGTCATAACTTCTCCTATACCAGAAATTCTGGGTTGCTGTTGGTGTAGAAAATGTTTGCCAGATCAGAGCAGACTGGAGGTTCCTATGTTCATCCTGTCAAATATGCTGTGTAAAGTTTCACAATTTCATTCATCTTCAGCAGTTGTGTAGCTCAAAAGTAAACAGTTTTTTTTGCTTTTGGCAAATAGTTCCATCAAACCCAGTATTCTAAAGTATATATCACAAAAACTATTGGCATAAAGTTTAAGGGACAGAAGTTTGAATAACCCTCTTAAAAACAGTTTCTGAGTTCTTCCATGGCTTTTGCTGATGCCCTGACATCTTCCTAATCTGACTCTTCTGATTCTTCTGGTAATGTAGCCAGAGGTTCACAGTGATCTCTCAGGAGGTAGAAGTAGCAGTGAGTAGAACATTGGAGGAGAACAATCTTGGCAATACGGATTTTTGGGCTTAGAGTTTCTGAAACAGGTATTCACTCTGTGATCACTGAGCTGTAGTTGTATTTCTGTGCTCTCTTTGCTTAGTCATATAAATTAGAGGATCTTATGTAAAAGATAAAGGAACTACCAGTGCCCTCAATGATGCATACACAAACTTATATGTATGATCAGGTTGTGAAATCTTTTCAGATGAAAGCCTTCCATTTGGAAGAATGGTAGCTAAGTATATACCTAGATAGAGTATTAACTGCTTTTACGTTGAAGAAACCCGAATGCTTGTATTTCCCAGGTAAGAGTCTTTGTTCTATATGCTTTGCATAAGGGTAATTTTCTATTTAATTATCTTATCTAAGTACCCTATTGTCCTGAGGACAAAAAAGAACAAGTAAGAAAATCTTAAATCCAAGTAGTGAACAAATGACACTTACAAGACACTCCCTCTGAGACCACTGCTGTGAGATTATCTTTGAGTTAAAGCCAACTATAAACATTTCCTTTGGAAGGTCTTGGCCAGCTTCTTTGTGTTTGTTCTTTAGAGAATCAGTAGGACCAATGTCCTCATGCCAAATTATTTTCAAACGCTGTGGTTTCCTTGAATGTTGAGAATACTTTGTCATAGGAAAACTGTGATCTTGTACCACAACACTTTACCTGTACTTTAACTGCTAGGTTGGATAGAAACAAATTGGTGGCCCACTGCTTATATGATCAGAAAATTATATTAGTTTCCATTGATATGTTTACATTCTCCATTCACTTGGTTCTGGGGTGGTCATTTTATCTTTATGTGTTGTCTGTATTTTGCTAATCACCTCTAAATTTTTAGAATGACAAACAGTTGTAAAATAAATGAGACAAATAGATTAATAAACACAAACATATGAATAAATACTTAAAGATGTGATCTTTGAAGATCTTATACTAAAGTTAGTGAGTTTAAGATTCCAGAATGTAAATTAAGGAGGAAATATTATTATTATAATGCAATGTTTATGTGTGATAAATATATATGTGTCTGTGTACGTACAAACACTTGCTAACTTGTAGGTATGTAGCAGAACAGGACTAGATTCACACTGGAAACAGTGTTTCTAATTTATAAAAGACAGACAATATATGTATGTTTTTGACAGTATTTATATATTCTCAATGTCAACTGAAAGTGTTCAAAGTAAAGCAATAGCATAGAGTTCTTATTTTTGCTTTTTTATTTCAAATCATCTTTTAGGTTGAAAATCAAACTCGAGGTAAGTGATTGAATTCAGCTCAATGAGAAGAATGGGCCACAAACTTATAAGTTTTTAAAATTCATGATTGATAACAGATTTAAAAAGAAAAATCTTGTTCTGTTGTGTTTGGCTTTGGTTTGCTCTTTCCTATTGCCTGTCCTGACAGTCACTGTGGGCATGACTGTGTTCAATGGTGCTTCTGTGGATTGGAACAGTGTGACCTAGTGCCTGGAGGGTGTCAGTGTCTGCTGGACCACATGGGAGCCTGGCGTCAGCAAGGTAACAGTGGCTGCAGAGTTTCTTCTCTATCCAAACATTGAGCTAAATACAAATGCAGAATCGGTGCCAAGAAATATACTTGCATGGGCATTGTTTGCAACACTTTATTACTTAAATGTAGATTTTTAAAACATGCCAGTGTACCTCTATAGCACTATTTAAAAACAGCTTACTAGAAGGTAAGCAAAACCAGAGAAGAAGAGCAACATATGCACAGTTTTGACTGAGAAGAAGTGCTTAAGTATCTGTGGCTAATTTTGTAAAACTGTCAAAAATTGTTTTGTAAGGGCTGGACAAATTGCTAAGCAGATTAAAGTACCTGCAAGCAGGCACAGGGGGCAGGGGTTCAATCCTCAGTCCTGCTGTGCCGGCCCTGGCCCCAGGGCATGCTGAGACAGCAAATGAGACTGAGCATGGTAGCTCACACCCGTAATCCCAGCACTTGGGAGGCTGTAAACAGGTGGATCATTATGAATCCAATCTAGTAGTAAGACCATAAACACCCTGTAGACCCTTCCCTAAAATACAAAAAAAAAAAAAAAAAAAAAAAAAAAAAATTGTGTTTTGTACATATCACACCAAAGAACTAAAGAATTCTGTATCCTTCTTCATGGTCAAAAATTTACTGTAAAAAGATGAGCAGTATAAGGATGAAGGCTGTAGCCAGTGGTAGAACCTTTGCTTAGAACACATAATTTGTGGGTTGAATACCTTTGGGGAAGGAGTTGATAAAAATCCTAAAGTTTTCTTTTCTTAAATCATAATATTGGTTATTGCCATAATAACAAATAAATATTAAATGTAGGGAAATTAAAAATTACAGTCTGCTAGGTCCCTACAGCTCCTGCTGGGGCCAGCAAAGCGACCACATCTGCTTGGCCCAAACAGGCAAAACAAGTGTATGTTGTTGAAAACTGTGGGTTGGGTGAAGCTTCTTTTGAGTATCATATAGTATAAGAAATGTCAGGGAGAGGGAGAAGAATCACTGTTAGAACAGAAGTATCTCTGCAGGATGTCCAATCTTTCTGCTAAGGAAAATCAAAACATGCACTCATCATACTTACTCAAGTAAGTATGCGGTACACCTGAATACACATTTGTATATGCATATATCCATGTATCCTCATTCATGTACAGATATCCTACCATCTGAAACTTTATTGTATACCAAGAAAACTTCCTAATGACTGAGATAATGTTTCTAGTGCTGGATTCATATTATCTAGACATAGGTGAAGCATTAAATAATGAAGGCAGTGCATACAAGAGTACCCTCATTGTAGAAACAAAGCACCAACTCTTCAAAGTTTGCTTGCTTTTTGATGCACATTCTGTCAAAAGAGGAAAGTAAAATGAAAAGCCAAAGGCTAATGAAACTACAGCAGAAAGGTTTTGTTGTAGAACATATGAAGGTATTAACTAGAATTTCTTCTGTGAATTCAACAGATGTAATGAAAAAGTGCTCTCTGTAAAATAAATGAAAGAGTAAGTTTCTGTCTATGAAAATGTAAATCTTACATCATAAAAATGAAGGCCATTTCTGGAAGCAGACTCAGGAAATGTGGAATCTGCCACTATCAGGAACATGGAGAGGGACCAGGAAATGAGGACAGGAAGATAAAAAGAGTAAGAAAGAAAGTCCTATAAATGGAAGTGTGAAATGTTTAAATACATTTGCCAGGCATTTTTCTATGAAATAGGAAGTCTGATGCTGTAGATTGAATGAACATGTTCTATTCAGAGAAAAAAAAATAGTTATAATTGGTCTTAGGCAGGGGGAAACCCAGCTGAAGATATGGAAGAAAATAGGAAATCACTTAAGAAAGGAAAAAATCAGTCTGGCATTCTACCTTCCAAGAATCTTCATTACTATAATATGGCTAGTCAGTGTCTATACAATTATTAGAAAAATCTGATGGCAGCATTTTATACATAATTAAACTATTACACAAATATAAAATGGTGCCCAAGAAGCAACTTTTTAAAATGGAAAGAATAATATAAATAAAGTATTTCATTTTTTTTCTTTTTTCTTCTTATTATTTTTATTGAAGAACAAATAGCAATGAGACAGTTTCAAGACAAATTAACAGGGCAGATTCAATAAATTAATAAATTGCAAAATTTTTTTGTAATGATTTGGTGCAGTACAAGGTGCATACATGATTTTATACTTACATTATTATAGCAGATGTCTCTAATCAGTGAATAAGGAGAGTGTAGCTATATACTTATCTTATTTATTATAGATGAATTATATCAGAGATTTAATGATTAATACTTTCTACCTTGTTATCTACCCAGTGTTTGTCCATTATACTAGAAGCCAACATAATATCTTGTCCAACCACTCTTAGTGCAAATCTTGCTTCTCACAGAATTATGAAGAAGCATAGCATATTTATCCTAACTGTACTGTTTGTACACACACATCGTGGTTCTTCCTTTGTATACCCCTTTTTTTGTCTAAACCTATCAAAGATGAGCACTCCATTGTCATTACACCAGTTTAGGTGCCTGAACTCGGTGACACAATCCAACACAGTCCAGCATTCCACAATAATAGTGAGTTATATGAAGAAGTTGATGACTGTAGCCATTTACAGCTCAACTTATTATTATGTCCCTGTGTTATATACCTTATTTTTAAACTTTTCTGCTGGATGGTTAAGACAGAGATAGAGCAAGACCTTTATAACAAAAGATGTAACTTTTGTTTCTGATGAGGTCAGTGAAGTTCTGTCAGGGTTTATCTTGTAATCTCTGTAGATCCTTTGTATCATCCACATGGATGAGTCATGGCCAATGCTTGACCAGTTGTCTCTCTGTGAGAGCCTGAGAGAAAGTTTTCTATCCATGTGAGTCTCCGAGGCACACTATAGATCATCAATCTCTTTCCTCTGTGGATCCATAATCTCCTTGATCAGAAAATTTGGAGCACAGCTGAGTTTCATGGTGTTACAGTACAGGTTCGCCTATGCCCTAAGTCTTCACTGACTTGAAAGGCTAGGGCCAAAATGTTGGCTGCTCTTGCGGCTCTTCTACTTCTCCAATTTTGATCTGTGAACTTAGGTTGTTGACCATTCAGAAGAAAAGCTAATTAGTACCCTGAAGCATATGCCATTCACTTTGCCCTAACTATCTGACTCAATTGTTTTTTCTTGTTGCTGTACATTCCTATTTATATTTCTTCTTTTCACTTCTCATAGTAGAGAGACTATACAATATTTACACATGTGTGTCTGGTTTATTTCACATACGAGTATGTGTTCAAGTGGCTTCCACTTAAATATAAATGGTTCAAGATTATCATTCTTAATAGCTGAGTAATACTCCATTATATAGATATACCACAGCTTTTTCAACCATTCATCATGTGACAGACATCTTGGTTGTTTTGAAGATTTTGCTATCACAAATTATGCTGCTGTAAACATAGGTACACATATATCACTATGATATAACACTTCCAGTTCCTCTGGGAAAATTCCCAGTAGAAGGATAGCCAGCTTGAATGGGATTTCCAGTCCTACTCTCTTCAGGAGTCTCCACACTGAAGTCCACAATGGTTGCACCAGTCTAGATTCCCACCATCAGTGGAGAAGTGTTCCTTTTTCCCCACAACCTGTCCAACATTTGTTGTTTGCTGATTTCCTTATCATAGCCATTCTTTCTGGAGTGAGATGGTATCTTAGTATTGTTTTTATTTGCATTTCACAGATGGCCAGTGATGTGGACCATTTTTTCATATATTTATTAACTTCTTTAATTTCATCCTCTGAGAAGTGTGTATTCATTTGAGATGTTCATTTCTGAACTGGGTCTTTAAATTTGAGGGCCATGTTATATCTTAGTTCTTTATATGTTCTAGACAGCAAACCATTGTATGATTGCTTAATAGTTAGGATTTTTTTTTAAATTTGTGGGTTGTCTTTTCACTTTGTTGACAATTTCTTTTTACTTGCGGAAACTCCTCAAGAAGAGTTGATCCCAGTTGTTAATTCTTTCAAGTGTTTCCCATGCAAATATATGTATGTTCATGAACTCTTTACCTACCCCTATGTCTTTAAGAGTTCCCCCTACTTTATCTTCCAGGAGATTGAGGGTTTCTGTTTTAATTTTTAGATCTTTAATTCATTTTGACTTTAGCTTAGTGCATGGTGATAGAGCTGGGTCAAGTTTCAGTTTTCAGCATGTAGAAAGACAGTTTTTCAAGCACCTTTTGTTAAAGAGTCTATCTTTCTTCCAATAGGCTTGTTTGACCCCTTTGACAAAGATAAGATCGCTGAGTGTGATCGTAGATGTCTCTGCATCTTCTAATCTATTTCATTGATCATCAGGTCTATTTTGTTGCCAATACCATGTTGATTTTATCACAGTGACTTTGTAGTATAATTTCAAGTCAGCAATTGTGATGCCTCCTGCCTTATCCTTATTTGACAAGATTGCCTTTGCTGTTCTAGGTCGTTTGTGGTTCCAAATAAATTTTAGGAATGATTTCTCTAGGTCTGGGAGGTATGCTGGTGGCAGTTTGAGAGGGTTTGCATTAAATCTGTATAGCAATTTTGGTAATATGACCATCTTCATGATGTTGGTTCTTCCTCTCCAGGAGCATGGAATATCTTTCCATTTTCTGAAATCATCCATAATCTATTTTCTTAGGGTGTTGTAATTTTGTGTGAAAAGATCTTTAACTTCCTTGGTTAAGTGAGTTCCAAGGTATTTCATTTTCCAGGGTGCTATTATAAAAGGTATTGTTTGTATTGTTTCCCTTTCAGTGTGCTTCTTATCTATATAGAGGAATGCTATTGACTTGACTATTCACTTTGTATCCTGCTATGTTACTGAATTTCTGTATCAGTTCTAGTAGTTACTTGGTGGAATTTTTTAGGTCTTCCAAGTAAAGTATCATGTCATCTGCAAATAGTGAGAATTTAACTTCTTCTTTACCTTTTCTTATTCCGTTTATTTCTCCCTCTTTTCTAATGGTAGTCGCTAATGATTCCAAAACTATATTGAATAGAAGGGGTTATAGAGGACATCCTTGTCTTGTAACTGATTTAAGAGTAAAAGATTTCAGTTTTTCCCCTTTTAGGATTATATTAGCTTTTGGGTTGTCAAAGATGGCTTTTATCGAGTTAAGGTAAAGTCCATCTATTCCAATTTTCTGTAAGACTTTGAATATTGTCAAAAGCTTTTTCTACATCAATGGAGATGATCATGTGGTTTTTAGATTTCAGTCTATTAATGTACTGTATTACATTTATAGATTTTTGAATATTGAACCATCCTTGCATCCCTGGGATGAATCCTACCTGGTCATGGTATATTGTCTTCTTGATGATTTCATGTATTCTCATTGCTAGGATTTTATTGTCTATTTTTGCGTCTATATTCATGAGGGAGATTGGCCTGTACTTCTCTGTTTTGGTTGTGTCTTTCCCTGGTTTTGGAATCAGTATAATACTTGCCTCCAAAAATGATTTTGGGAGGACTGCTTTCTTTTCAATTGCATTGAAGAATTTGAGGAGTGTAGGGACTATATCTTGTGTAAATTCCTCGTACAATTCAACTGTGAATCCATCAGGAGCTGGACTTTTTTTGTCGATAGGCTTTTTATTATGTATTGTATTTCAATACAATACATGGCTGTTATTAGTTCATCGAGAGGAGTTATATCTTCTTGGTTCAGTTTTGCAGTCAAATGCTCTACCACTGAGAGTAGGCTTTTTATTATGTATTGTATTTCAATACAATACATGGCTGTTATTAGTTCATCGAGAGGAGTTATATCTTCTTGGTTCAGTTTTGCAGTCAAATGCTCTACCACTGAGCTATACCCCCTTGGTTCAGTTTTGGTAATTTGTACCTTTCAAGGAATCTGTCCATTTCATCTGTGTCTCTGTTCTGTGAATGTAAGGATTCTTGAAGTAACTGTTGATAATCTGAATTTCCACTGGGTCTGTGGTGATTTCACTCTTTTCATTCCTTATTACATGTACTTGACTTTTTTCTTTCCTCTTTTTGATAAGGTTGCCTAGAGGCTTATCAACTTTATTTAGTCTTTGAAAGAACCAACATTTTGATTTGAGGATTCTGTGAACTGTTTTCTTCATCTCAATGGAATTAATTTCTGCTGTAATCTTTATGATTTCTTCCAATCTTTGTGTTCTGGGTTTGGTTTACTCTTCTTTTTGTAGATGATGGAGGTGCAACCTTAGGGTGTTTATTTGTTCCCATTCTGTTTTCCTAATGTGTGAGTCCATAGCTATGATTTTCCCTCTAAGAACTGCTTTCACCTCATCCCATAAATCCAGTATGTTGTGGTTGAATTTTCACTGAATTATAGATATTGTTGAACTTCTTATTTAATTTCTTCTGTGACCCATTGATTGTTGAGTAGGGTGTTGTTTAATTTCCATGAATTTAGTGGGTTTTTTGGGTTTCTTTTGTCATTCAGTTCCAGTTTTATTGCTCTGTTGTCAGATAATATGCATGGGATAATTTCTGTTTTCTTGCATATACTTACACAAGACCTCTAGACTAGTATGTGATCTATTTTGAAAAATGACCCATGTGCAGCTGAAAATAATGTGTATTCATCTGTACTTGGGTGGAACACTCTGTATATATCCACCAGTCCCATTTGTTCCAAGCTCTGGTTCAGTTCTGCTAACTCTTTGCGAATTTTTTGTCTTGTTGATCTATCTTTTTGAGATAAGGGGGTGTTAAGGTCTCCTGTTAAGACTGTGGTCTTAGATATTAAGTTTTTCAGGTCCATTAAGATTTGTTTTACATAGTTGGATGCTTCTGTGTTTGGTGCATAGATATTTATGAATGTTACCTGTTGCTGTTGAATTTTTCCCCAGACCAATATATGGTGGCATTCTTTGTGTTGTTTGATCCTTCTTGGTGTGAAGTTGAGACTGTCTGAGAAGAGAATTGCTTCTCCTGCTTTTTTCTGAGGTACTGGGGCACATAGTACTGTTTTCCATGCTTTGACTTTGAGCCTATTAATGTCCTTTTGAGTTAAGTGTGTTTCTTGTAGACAGCATATTGTTGGATTTTGTTTCCTAATCCACTGTGCCAGTCTATTTCTCTTAATTGGTGAATTGAGTCCATTTTCATTGATGCTTATAATTGAAATGTGTTGACTTATGTTTGTCTTGATATTTTCATGATGTTGACTCCTTTAGATCCTGTGTTTAATTTTCTGTCCAGTTTAGTGGGTTCCTTGTGTTCTCATTTGTGGAGTTCTGGTCATTGTGGTCTCTCTCTAGAACATCTTTCAGCAGCCTATATATGCATGGCTTTGTCATCATGAAATTCTTTAGTTGTTCTTTGTCATGGAAGTATTTCACTTCTCCATCAAACTTGAAAGAGAGTTTTGCAAGGTGTAGTAGTCTTGGCTGGAATTTGGTTTTGTACAGAAGGTGAAGAATTCTGCTCCATGCTCTCCTTTTCTTCATGGTTTGTTTAGAGAAGTCGGCTTAATTCTGATGGGTTTTCCTTTGAATGTGATTTGCTTCTCTCTAGAAGCTTTCACTTATTATTTTTGTGTTGGATTTCTGGGATCTTGAGTATTATATGTCTCGGTGTGCTTTTACTTTGGTTGAAGTTATTTGGTGTTCTATATGCTTCGGTTACCTGAATGTTGGATTATTTCCTCATATTTGGGGAGTTTTCTAAGATTACTTTTCTCCAAATTCTTTTTATGTCATTTGTATTGACTCCTTCATTCTCATTGATATCAATTATTTTGCCATTGCTCATTCCAGTGTCATCTTGCATGTAATAGATTATTTTTTCCTGCATTCTCATTGTTTTAAGAGATCCTTTCTCAGCTTTTCACTAGCTGCTCCAGCGTCTTCAAGATCTGAAACTCTGTCTTTGTTTTCACTCAAACGACTTTGTAGACTCATGATTGATATTTTTAGTTCTTCTATATCTCTTTGACTCTGTTTCATGGGTTCTATTTCTTTTCTCTATTGCTCATTCAAGGAATCCATCATATTTCTGATCTCTATTTTTTTTTATCCATGTCTTCTTTAGAGGTAGTTATTGATTCTTTTTATACAGAGTTTCTTCCAAGTTGGGTTTCCTCTGTATATTTCTGGACTTGTTTCTGTATTTCAGATGCTATAATTTCAAAGAATTCTTTTTTTTTTCCAAAGAATTCTTTTTTGATTTCAGAAATTATTTCTGCTTTGAGTTCCTCATGACCTTTCTACTCTTGTTTCTTTGCTTCAGACGCTGTTAATGCATACACTTCAGCTGGAATAGTACTCTCTGCACTTGATTTGGGTGAGCATTTTTTTTTCCGCAGATGTTTCTGGATTTGCTTCTTTATTTCAGATGCTATGTATTCAGATATTTCTTTTTTTATTTCAGGAATTAATTCTCGCCTGAGTTCCTCTATACCTTTCTGCTGTTGTTCCTTTGCTTTCATCTCTGTTAATTCATTCATTTCAGCTGAGGTAGTGTCCTCTGCACTTCCGGGTGGACTCAAGGCCTAAGATTGCATTTTTCTTCTTGTCTTGTCATTTTGTATAGCACTGACCTCTGAGCTTTGGTGTAGAGCTTTGGTGCAGCTATAACCTTATTGTGTAATGAGGTTCGGTTGCCAGTCTATTAAGTTTGAGATTATCCTGTAATGCCTGGCCTGGATCTAGTAGTTGTGGTCAGTTCCTTTTTGCTGTAGCTCCTCTGATTCCCCTCTTTTGATTCCCTGCTCAGGCGAGCATGAACTGATCTGGGGTGCAGAGTGAGTAGTGAAGATTCCCACTATCTTGGCTGGCTTTGGCGTGGGGATCTGGAAAGTTTCTGGATCAGCCCTCGTGTCTCAGGCAGGTTGCCCTCTAGGTGGGTGGGCCTGGGCTTTGGTGGGTCCACTGGAGTCCCAGAAGGACAGTGGATGTTCTTATTTACTGGGTAGGCTGTTCTGGGTCAACCAAGGTGTGCTGGGTCTGGGCCGTGGGCTGGAATCATATAAGGCTGGGAAAGGTCCCTCAAGAGTGGTGGTCCTGGAGACCTCACTCACAGGCCGAGCTTCTCTGGGTTTTGGGCCCTGGTGTGGGACCAGGGATCACTGGGAAATCAAATAAAATATTTTAAAGACACAATTAAAAAAAAACTGGAGCCAAATAATAATTGTAAAATATTTAATGAAGTGACTATTAAAAATTAACTACATTTTAATTAGAACCACGTTTACAATATTTGTTGATATTGTGTCTACAAGACAGAAGATAAATATGATAAATTATAATGGTGTAGAGATTTTGGCATAATTTTAATAAGCCATAAACTGGAACAAAAAAATAAGGTGAAGACCTGAGGAAATAGCTCAGTGGTCTAAGCATCTGCCAGGCAAGCACAGTGTTGGCACATGCCTGTAATTCCAGTGCTTGGGAGGCTAAGCCAATAGGTCATTAGGAGTCTGAGCTCCTCCTGACCTCTCTCCTACCACTAAGATCACCCTTCCTTTCTAGTGCTATGCCAGGAGGTCTAAAGGAAGGCTGGCCCCTTCCCAATCATCAGGCTGAAATGAGCTCACCACATGTACATGACTCATGTGGATGAATCATGACCATTGCTTGACCAAAATTGAATGGGGTGCAATCAAGAGGCCTCTCTACCATCTCAGGGAGGATGGTATCAGAAGGAGCCCAGTGCAGATTCTGATCTCCCATCAGGGCTGTGCAGGAAAGCAGCCTGATTAGCTTTCTTCCCATTTGGAGGTGAAGTGGGGAACTTGACCTTCAATCTCTAGTGGTAAACTCTTTCCTTCGCTGGTGTACTATCATAGCATATTTCCAGTGCAAAAAGAGAAGATTTTAATCAGATCCAGAGTCTCACATTATAGCATCCAGAATGTATAGACTGTAAAAAAAAAAATGCATTATACCAACAGCTAGAAAACTTCAACTTAAATGAGACAAGATGAACACACAAATCAACACTCAGGTGACATTAACATTAGCAAAACTTTTAAACCACTTATAAAAATGATTGCATGAGCATCAATGGACATGTTTAAAACCAATAACAGCATAAAATTTAGCAAGGAATAAAAGAATTAAAGCACCAAATGGCAATTAAAATATAAAGGTGTAATAATAAATATTTAAAAATGACTTGTAGACAAGTTGAAAAGAAGAATGTGGAAGAAATAAGTTTTTGAACTTAAAATAACATAGAAATTAACAAGAGAGGAAGAGGGGGAGAGAGAGAGAGAGAGAGAGCGTAAGCAAATTAACCCTAGAGAACATAGAGTATCAATGACCTGTGGCGCTCTAAAAACAAATCTAACACTTACATAATCAGAAGAAAGGAGAAGAGAGGCAAGGCTGCAAGAATATAGAAACTAAAAGTTCATGCACATTACAAAAGAAATGCAAAACTGAAGAATTTAAGTGACTGTCAAAAAAAAGTAAAACCAAAAACTATGAAAGACATGCTAATGTCAAACTTCTAAAAATTAAAAGAGAAAAAAATTCTTAAAATCATTAAAAAAGAAAACATCTTCGCTGGAGAAAAATCCTATAAGGACAACAGATTCTTCAATAAATGCATAGTAGGTTTGTAGCATTTCAACCATGCTAAAAGAAAAGAAGTCTTTCATTCCAGAATCATATATCATTGGAGATATGCTTCAAGAATAAAAGTAACACGAAAGTCTCAGACGAAAGAAAAGTAAGAGAGGTTGTTAGTAATATACTCATCCTAAAGAGAAAAGACAGTGAAAAGTCCTGAAACTGAAAGAAAGGACAAAGAGACATTGAAACAGTAGGAAAGTTTTAGAGTTTCAAAACATTGAAACATTACATTTGGGTCTGATTTATTTTCCTTATGAGTATGTGTAAATATTTCATAGTCTCTGTAGTGTAAGAACTCAAAAGAAAAAATAAAAATAGGAAGTTATAACACAATTAAAAGGAAAGTGAGAACTTAGGACTTAAATAATGAGAGCCCAGTGAGATAGCTCAGTAGAGCAAGCGCTTCCCTGGCAAGTGCAGGGTCCTGAATTCAATCCCCAGTACCGCCAAAAAAAAAAAAAAAAAAAAAGAATTAAATAATGAAGACAGAGCAAGGAGAAAAAGCCAGAAAGCATGACTGGGGCAAAAACCGTACATTTATGTGCATAAGATGGTTAAGGCAATGATCCTGATAATCTTCAGTAAGTTTTTGAAACTAGCAGTTAATTAGTAGGATTCTTACCCTGACTAACTATATATGCTTATACCTATGAACTAAGCAATTTCACTGAAGGTAGTAATGTGTAATACTAGGGTCATGCTTAGAATACCTGTCATTTGGGACTTCTAAATACATACTGCTTGTCATGACATACCAATTACTGCCATACTGTCTCTCAAGTAAATGTTTGTTTAAAAAAAAAGGGTAATAAATGAAAATAAGAGACAAAAAAAAGTCACAGGACTGTTCTGCTACAATGTTGTATATGATTAGATTTCTAAATTTCTGTAATAAATATGTAATTGTTTATTTCTATTTTTAAGTAGTTTTTTTGTTTACATTCTGCAGGGATTTAAAGTTTAGCAAATCAATACTTGATGGAAAATACCTGTTCCATATTATGTCTAAGACGTTTGATACTCAGATAGATAGTGATAAGCTCAGTTGCCTATGATATAGGGTAATAGTATCATTAGGTATCTTTTCTGGAGGATTAGCAACTTAAGTTTAAAGTTTAGTATATCAATACCTGCTGGAAAATACCTGTTCTATATTATGTCTAAGATATTTGATATTCAGACAGATAATGAGGTTAAGTTCAACTGCCTATGTTGGAGGTTAACAATAATAAGCCTCTCTTCTGGAGAGTTAACAACCTAAGTTTGCATACCAAAAATTAGAGAAGAGAAGGGCTGCAAGACAGCCAACATTTTGGCTCTAGCCTTTTAAGGTCAGTGAAGACTACATCATGCAACTCAGTTGTGTCCCAAATTTTCTGATAAAGGAGATTATGAGGACACAGAGGAAAATGAATGATGATGTAGAGTGTGCCTAAGGAGAGTCACATAGAGAGAAAACATTCTCTCAGGCTTTCACAGAGAGCAAATTGGTCGAGCAACAGCCATGACTCATTCACAAGGTTGACACTGACAAAAGATCTACAAACTACAGTACAGGTCTCAGTGTAAATCCTGAGGGGATTTGACTGACCTTGTCAGACACAAAAGTTATATTTCTTGTTATATAGTTCTTGCTTTATCTGGGTCTTAACCATCCAGCAGAAAAAGTATAGAAACGAGGTATAAAAAGTGAAGTCATATTAATATGCTGAGCTACAAAAGGCTCAAATCAACAATTTCTGACATTGCCAGTCCTATGGTAAACCCACTACTATTATGGACTACTGGACTATATTGGACTATTTTACTGAATTCATGCACCTACAATATTTAAATGGCAATGGAATACACATCTCTGACAAAACTAAACAAAAAAATGGGGATATAAATGAAGGATGGGTTTGTATCTGTATCTAAAATAGTTAGGATAAATATATAAATACTTTCTCTTTATTCAATGAGAGGAAAGATTTGTACTAATAGTGTTTGGACAGGGTATCACAGGATATCATATCTGCATCTTGTACTATGGAAAAACTACTACAAAAGCAACAATATAAATATATTAATTATTGTAACTGTCTTACTAAACCATTTAGAAACCATCTCATTGCTATTTATTTCTCAATAAAATTAATAAAAAATGAAAACATAAGTAAAATACAAAAAAGAAACACTACATTAAATGGATGCAACTAGAGAACATACTTTTAAGTGAAATAAATCAGACCCACATGTGCAAACATTATACTGTCTCCTTAGTGTGAGAACCTGAAAGAGAAAATAAAACCTATGGGGTACAATAGATACTGGGAAAAGAGGAATTACTGAGTTGAGGAGAAGGACAGGAGAAGAGTGTGTGAAAGAGAGATAGCTCTGTATGTAAGCAGGATGGTTGGAACTGTACTGTGCACTTCTGCTGGCCTATGCACATGAGAAAATAATAATTTGTTTTATTTCCTTTTGTAAATTGTGTTTTTTTGTCTTCCTAATTTTTATACAATTCTTCCTTTTATCTTTCTTCTTTCAATTTTACATGCATATATCTGGTATGAATAACTGTTGGAATACAACACTCTATATTACAATGAATACCGTGAAATTCATATTACTTTATTAAGGGAAATTCTATATCACTTGTAATTTTTTGTTTTAATACTGTTTTGTACTCTCTCTAAAAAAATAAAAAGAATGAATAAGACTATATGAATATAAAGTGTTCTTTCTCCCAAATTTTTTAATTATGGCAGATAAATTAAATAATGACTATGTAGTGTTTCTCTTCATATGTAGAAGAAATATTTAGTGCAGTGTTATTATAAACAGGAGGGTAAGGGATTTACTCTCATTCAAGATGATACTAGAAATTTTACACCATACAAAAGAGCAACAAATTAAAATAAAGGACAAATGTTTGGTAAGGGGCTACCTGAGTTCAAGATTTATAACAAAAGTAGAATGCCTAGACTTCTTTTCCCGAAAGGACTAATAAGTAGATCCATGGAGCAATGGAGAAATGCTGGTTCTGCAAAAAATGTAAAACCATTATAATGCATGAAAGATCATAAATGCTGCTAAAGTACTTGTCAATTAAATGATAGACTGTGTTCTTTCAAATGATGAGCAAACATACCCACAGGCAAAGAAAAGGAAAACACAGGGCAAGCACTACAAGCAAACAAAACCCCCAAAATCAAATAACCAAACAAAATATTAAAATCAGCAATTATTAAATAAAATGATATTTCATGTCCATTAAGAATTGTTTTATATGGCTGGGTACTCTTGTGTTTGGCCCTACATCTTTATGACTGTTACCTCTTTCTCTTGTATTTTCCCCAAACCAATATGTAGTGACCTTCTTTATTTTGTTCAATAATTCCTGGTTTGAAGTTCAGATTTTCTGCAAACAGGATTGCTATCCCTGATTTTTCTGAGGTGCTGGAGCATGTAGTATTGTGTTCCATCCTTTGACTTTCAAAGACTATGAATTTCTTTATGCATTAAGTGTGTTTCTTGCATACAGCATATTGTTGGGTTTTGCTTCTTACTCCACTCTTCAAGTCCATTTTTTTGTAAATTGATGAATTGATTTTCAGACCAAAAATTAGAGATATTGATGGACTAAAAGGATAGCAGATATTTTGGTCTAGCCCTTCAGGGTCAGTGAAGACTCAAGACATAAGAGAACCTCTGCTGTGTTACTCTGTAACTCAGTGGTGTCCCAGGTTTTCTGATCAAGGTGATTATGGGGCCACACAGGAAAATGATTTGACAATGTATAGTGTACCTAGGGAGAGTCACCTAGAGAGAAAAATTTCTTTCAGGCTTTCACAGAGAGCAAATTGGTCAAGCAATGGCTGTGACTTATCCAGATGGCTGACACTGACAAAAGATCTACAATGTGCTGTACATGGTCCCAGGGTAAATCCTGAGGGGATTTGAATGACCTTGTCAGAAAAAGTTACATTTTTAGTTATATAAGTCTTGCTTTCACTTGGTCTTAACTATCCAGCAAAAAAGTGTAATAATGAGATATTAAAAGTAAAATTATATTAATACACTGATCTGTAAAAGGCTCAAGTCAACAACTTCTGACAATTGCCAGTTGTGCTGATAACTCACTACTATTATGGATTATTGGACCATGTTGGGTTAGTTTGCTGAATTCAAGAACCCACAATCTTTGGTTTGGCATCAAGTAGAAAAGGTCCTTTAAAGACTTCTCTAAATACAGCTTCTATAATCACAGTGGAACACCCATCTCTGACAAAACAAAACAAGATTTAAAAAAGGGGAAATATAGTTGCCAGGGAAATGGCTCAGTAGACTAAGCACTTGCCTGGCAAGTGCAAGGGCCTGAGTTCAATATCTGGTTCTGCAAAAAAAATGGAAAGAATATAAACAAAGTCCATTCTGTTATAGTATACACACACATACACACATTACAATAGATACACAGCTGTTTTATTTTATTCACTGAGAAGAAAGATTTTTGCTAATATTGTTTTAGACATTATCATGTCTGCCTCTTGTCCTCTGAATAACTACTACAAAGACAACAATATGCACTGTATCAATTATTACAAGTGTCCTACTAACCTGTTTTAAAACTGTTTCATTGTTATTTTATTTTGTCACATTAAATGAAATAAAAAAGAAAAAAATGATAGTACCTACATCAAAAATACATCATCATAATAAAAATAAAAATTATACAAGTACTAAAGGACTCCCACAACATATCATGATTGAACCTTTCTATACACTGTGCACTGAAGGTATATTTGTAAAAGACTCCAAGAGTTAAATAACAGACATAAAATAATAACAAATACATGAATAACAATAACAAATAAATAAATGTTGCAAACAAACCAAGCACAATCAAGCAAAAATATATATTATAGAATCAGTATCAACAGCTGTAATATTATAGCAACAAGCATCTAATGAGAAAAGGATCTCTACTTATGATGCACAAAGTTATCATTAAAGTTCTAATAGATACGTATAAAACCATAATTCAGTATTAAAATTTATAAAGCAAAAACACTATGCAAGAAGAAAAAGGCAGCAATAGGTTTTCAGCAAGATTTTAATTTGCCTAAACTATCCAGATGTGTATACATGTATTATTTCTATCATATGTGTATACAGAAAAAATATTATCAAAGTTTACACATGGTTAATTAGCTATTTAAAATTGACTATTGACAAATACTGTGCCTCAAAAAGATATTCTCTCAGTCAGGGCCAGGGAGATGGCTCAGTAAAATAAGCATTTGCCTAGCAAGCACAAGGACCTGAGTTCAGTCCCTGGTTTCAAAAAAAAAAAGAAAACAGATATTCTTTCAAATACAAAATCGAACAAAGATCAACACATTTCAAAATGTATAATTTATAACATTCACTAAACATAATCTGACAGAACAGTATTTTAATATGTTAAAGGGCTGGCCAAATAGCTCAGCAGATTAAAGTAGGGTGTTGTTTAATTTCCATTAAACAACTGCTTGCAAAGAGCAAGCAGGAGTAGAGGCCAGGAATTTGATCCCTGGGCCTGTCGTGCTGGTCCCAACCCCAGGATGCCCTGAGACAGCAATTGAGGCTGGGTGTGGTGTCATGCTCTTATAATCCCAGCTCTTTCTTTTTATGCAACCAGGGATTGAACTCAGGCCCTTGCCCTTGCCAGGCAAGCGCTTATGCTATTGAACCATCTCCCTGGTTCCAAACCACAGCTCTTGGGAGATTATAAGCAGGTAGCTCACTATGAGTTCCATCTAAAATACAAAAAATAAAATAAAATCTTCTTAAGTACTCATAGTTGTAAAAGAAAACAGTAAACATAATCAATATTTCAGAAATTTAAAGAGTATTAATGACATTTAGAACTTATTAGGTAAAGTTAATTCAATAATTAGATAAAGTGTGTTTCTAAATGCTTATATTGTATATAAACAGTGATGATAATATAGATAAAAATATAATAAAATATAGATAAAAATAAAATTGAATCCACATATTACTTTGCTCTGCAGAATTATACGAAATTTTATAAAATACTAAAAAATGACCAAAATTAAGCATATTGACCCCTTCGGATCAAGCCTAGACGGCTTGAGTGAGACCTTCCTCTGTGATCTCAGGACCCTTTCACCTCTCTGGAGCCAGTCCGAGCCCAGGCCTGGTGAGTGTGTGGGAGAGCTTCTGGGCTCCCACTTGCCTGCTGGACATCTCCAGATCAAGCCCAAGTTTGCCTTGTGAGTGAGATTTTCCTTTGTGCTCTCAGGACACCCTACAACTTCTCCTGAGCCAGCCCAGGCCGCTTGAGTGAGACCTTCCTCTGCTCACTCTGGACTCCTCACCCCTCCAGAGCCAGCCCAAGCCCAGGCCCACAAGTGTGTGAGAGAGTTTCCAAGCTCCCTGCGCCCACTGGATCTCTCTGGATTCAGCCAAGGCCAGCCGCGTGAGTGAGACTTTCCCCCACACTCTCTGGACGCCTATACCCCTACAGACCCAACCCAAGCCCAGGCCCTGCAAGTGTGTGGGAGAGCTTCCCCACTCTCCTGAGCCCCCTTTCCCCCTGCAGACCAAGCCCAGGCCTGGCATACAGGCCTGGGGTGAAACTCTGCAGCTGATGTCCCTGCAGAGAGAGTAGAGGTCAGAACCATCCAGATAATCCAGAAGCAGAACATCTTGCCAGAGTGGCACAACAGGTTCACTGTCAAGGGCTGCAGCAGGAATGATCTGAGCACAGCAGCCAGACTCAAACCAGGCACAACTGGTTAAGTTCAACCTTTGTACATCTGTACCTGAGTATCAGTAGTTATTAAGGTTATAACTGCCCCAAAGCTCTACAACAAAGATCAGAAGACAGTGCTATACAAATGACAAAAAGAAGGAGCAAAAGCAATCTCAGACCTCAAGCCCACCCAGAACAAGTGCAGAGGACACTCGCACAAAGGAAACTGGGAATCACACAGCTGAAATCTCTGTATCAATAGTGTCTGAAATAAAGAAACATCTGCAGAAAGGTATAGAGGAACTCAGATCAGAAAAAACTTCTGAAATACAAAAAAAAAAAAAATCTCTAAATTAATAGTGTCTGAAGTAAAGAATCACATAGAAACATATGGAGAAAAACCATTCAGAAAAATTCTCTATAATAAAAGAATTAATAACTGCTTCTAAAGACACTGATAAAAAAAAAGGAGATTAGAAAAATGACAGATTCTTTGAATGAGCGATATAGGTAAAAAATAGATCACATGAAGCAGAGTCAATGAGATAGAGAGGAACTTAAAATCTCAATCACAGCTTGAAAAACCTTTTGAGTGAAAGTGAAGATAAAGTTTCAGATTTTGAAGACGTGGTCGCAGTCAGTGAAAAGGTAAGAAAAGATCTCTTAAAAACAACTAGGATGCAGGAAAAAATAGTTCATCACCTGCAAGATGATGCAAAGATGAGCAATGTGAGAATAATGGACATCAATGAGAAAGAAGGAGTCAATACAAATGATATAAAAAGAATATGGGCAGAAGTAATAGCAGAAGACTTCCGCAACATGAGGAAACAGTCTGACATTCAGGTAACCAAAGCATACAGAATGACAAATAACTTCAACCCAATTAAAAACACAGGAGACATATAATAGTCAAGATCCTAGAAATCCAGCACAAGAATAATGTACTGAAAACTGTTAGAGAAAAGAACCAGATCAGATTTAAAGAAAAACCCATCAAAATTACAGCCGGCTTCTCTTCACAAACCATGAAGGCAAGAAGAGCATGGAGCAAAGTACTTCCAGTCCACTATGAAAACAAATTCCAGCCCAGACTACTATGCCCTGCCAAACTCACTTTCAAGTTTGATGGTGCAGTGAAATACTTCCATGACAAAGAACAACTAAAAAAGTTTCATGATGACAAAGCCAACCCTACACAGACTACTGAAAGATGATCTACAGAGGGACCAAAATGGTCAGAACTCCACCAAAGACAACAGAAGGAACCCACTAAATAGGGCAAAAAATTAAACACAGAACAAAAAGGAGAAACCACAGCAGGTAAATAACATGTCAACCATAAGTCAACACATCTCAATTAAAATCATCAGTGTAATGGACTCAATTCACCAATTAAAAGAAATAGACTGGCACAGTAGATTAGGAAACAAAACCCAACAATATGCTGTATACAAGAAACACACTTAACTCATAGGCCAAAAGTCAAAGGATGGAAAACAATACTGCATGCCCCAGCACCTCAGAAAAAAAGCTGGGGTACCAATCCTGTTCTCAGATAGTCTCAAATTCAAATCAAGAATGATCAAATGAAATAACAAAGGCCACTGTATACTGGTAAGGGGAAAATTTCAAGAGGAAGAAGTAACAATCATAAATATGTATGCACAAAACACAGGAGAACCCAACTGTATAAAACAAATCATAACGGACATGAAAAATCTAATTTCCAATACCACAATCTTAATATGAGAATTTACCACCCCCTTATCAGAAAAAGATAGGTCAAGCAGACAAAAAATTGGCAAAGAAGTAGCAGGACAGAACCAGAGCTTGGAACAAATGGACCTGGTGGATATATGCAGAGTGTTCCACCCAACCACAGCTGAATACACATTTTATTCAGCTGCACTTTGGTCATTTTCTAAAATAGACTACATACTAGTCTATAGGTCATACATAATTATATGTAAGAAAACAGAAACTATCCTATGCATATTTTCTGACCACAAGCAATGAAACTGGACATAAACGACAAAAGAAACCAGAAAAACCTGCTAAATACATGGAAATTAAACAACACCCTACTCAGTAATTAATAGGTCATGGATGAAATTAAAGAACGAATTCAACAATATCTATAATTCAATGAAAATTCAACAATTTATCGAATTTATGGATTGCGATGAAAGCAGTTCTCAAAGAGAAATTTATAGCTATGAGCTCACACATTAGGAAAACAGACAGGAATAAATAAACACCATAATGCTGCACCTCCAATATCTAGAAAAGGAAGAACGAACCAAACCCAAAGCCCAAAGATGGGAAGAAAGCAAAAAGAATTGTGGAGAAATTAATTCAATTGAGACAAAGAAAGCAGTTCAAAGAATTAATGAATCAAAAAGCTGGTTTTTTTTAAAGACTAAATAAAATCTATAAGCTCCTAGCTAACCTTATCAAAAAGAGGGAAGAAAAAATTCAAATACAAGCAATAAGGAATAAAACGGTGTGATCACCACAGACCCAGGGGAAATTCAGGAGATTATCAATAGCTACTTTGAGAATCTTTCCTCTCACAGAATAGAAGACACAGATAAAATGGACAGATTTCTAGAGAGGTACAAAACTGAATCAAGAAGATATAACAACTCTCAATAACCCAATAACAACCAACGACATATGAACTGTAATAAAAAAGCCTGTCAACAAAGAAAATTCCAGGTCCTGATGTATTTACAGCTGAATTCTACAAGAAATGTACAGAAGATATAATCCTTATACTCCTCAAACTCTTCAATGAAATTGAAAAGGAAGAAGTCCTCTCAAAATGATTTCTGGAGGCAAGTATTATACTGATACCAAAACCAGGGAAAGATGCAACTAAAAAAGAGAAATACAGCCCAATCTCTCTCATGAATAAATGCAAAAATCCTCAAGAAAATCCTAGCAAATAGAATACAGAAAATCATCAAGAAGATCATACACCATAGCCAGGTAGGATTCATCCCAGGGATGCAAGGATGGTTCAATATTCACAAATCTACAAATGTAATACACTATCTCAATAGAGCCAAATATGGGCTGGGGAGATGGCTCAGTGGAATAAGTTCTTCCCTGGAAAGTGCAAGGGCCTGACTTCAATCCCTGGTTCTGCCAAAAAATAAATAAATAAACAAATAAATAAATAGAGCCAAATCTAAAAAAAAGCATGATCATCTCAATTGATATAGAAAAAGCTTTTAACAAACTCCAACACTCATTTATGTTTAAAGTCCTACAGAAAATTGGAATAGATGGCCTCTACTTCAATCTGATAAGAGCCATTCGTGACAACCCAACTGCTAACATAATTGTAAATGGGAAAAAAATTGAAATCCTTTACTCTCAGCATCTGGTACAAGACAAAGATGTCCTCTATCACCAGTCCTATTCAATATAGTACTGGAATCATTAGCTAGAGCCAATAACAAGAGAGAAATATAAAAGGAATAAGAATAGGTAAAGAAGAAGTTACATTATCGTTATTTGCAGGTGACATGATACTTTACCTGGAAGACCCAAAAAACTCCACCAAAACTAGAAGAATTAATACACAAATTCAGTACCATAGCAGGATACAAAGTCAACACTAAAATGTCAACAGCATTCCTCTACACAGATATCAAACACACTGAGAGGGAAACAATACCTTTTACAATAGCACCAAAAAATTAAATACCTTGGAATTCACCTAATGAAGGAAGTCAAAGATCTTTTCAAGGAAAATTACGGTACTCTGAAAAAAGAGATCATAGAGGATTTCAAAAAATGGAGATATTCCCTGCTCCAGGATAGGAAGAACCAACATTGTGAAGATGACCATACTCTCAAAATTGCTGTACATATTTAATGCAATCCTTGTAAAACTACCACCAACATACCTCACAGACCTAGAGAAATCATTCCTAAAATTTATTTGGAACCAGAAAAGACATAGAATGGCAAAGGCAATCCTGACCAATAAGGAAAAGGCAGGAGGCATTACAATTCCTAAATTGAAATTGTACTACAAGGCTACTGTGATATCAGCATGGTACTGACAGTGAAATAGATTTGCGGATCTTTGGAATAAATTAGAAGTTGCAGAAGCCTCTGTGAACACACTCAGCAACCTTATCTTTGACAAAGGGGCCAACCATGCTCACTGGAAGAAAGATAGCCTCTTTAAAAAATGGTGCTGGAAAAACTGGCTCTCCACATTCTGAAAACTAAAACTTGACCCAAGTCTATCACCATGCACTAAGCTAAAATCAAAATGGATTAAAGATCTAAACATTAAAATAGAAACACTAAATCTCCTGGAACAGAAAGTAGGAACTTTTAAAGACATAGGGATAGACAAACAGTTGATGAACAAAAATCAAATCGCACAGGTAGCACTTAAAAGAATTAACAATCGGGACCTCCTCTTGTTAAGAAGTTTTGCCCAATGAAAGAAATTAACAACAAAGTGAAAAGCCAACCCACAAATTGGGGAAAAAAAATTCTTGACTGGTAAGCACTCAGACAAAGGTCTGCTCTGTAGAATTTATAAAGAATCAAAAAGCATTAGGGGCTCCCAATTTTTTTTTTCAAAAGCAAGGATTGAATACAGGCCCTTTCACTTTCGAGGGAAGCACTTATTCCACTGCTCTGGGTCCAGGGTTCCAAAATTAAAAGACAAAATCCAGAAATGAGCACCTGAGATGAACACACACTTCTTAGAGGACAAAACTGAAGAAGGGAATAAATACATGAAAAAACACTCCACAACACTAGCCATCCTTGAAATGCAAATTCAAACAACTCTGAGATGTCATTTCATCCCAGAAACAATGGCTGTCATAAAGAAATCAACCAACAACAAATGTTGTAGAGGCTGTGGGGAAAAGAGAAACCTTCTCCACTACTGGTGGGAATGTAGACTGGTGCAACCACTATGAAAATCAGTGTGGAGATTCCTTAAAAAACTGAGACTGGAAATCCCATTCAAGCTAGCTATACCCCTACTGGGAATTTTCCCAGTGGAACTGAAAACATCATATTATAGTGATATATGTGTACCTATTTTTATAGCAGCACAATTTGTGATAGCTAAATGCTAGAAAAAATCAAAATGCCCATCACCTGAGGAATGGTTGAAAAAGATGTAGTATTGTTATACAATAGTGTGTCACTCAGCTATAAGGAATGATAAACTTGAAGCCTTCATATTTAAGTGGATGCCACTTGAAGATATACTTATATATGAAATGAACCAGGCCCACATGTGTAAATATCATATAGTCTCCCTAGTAAAAGAACTCAAAAGAATACAAATAGAAAGGTATAACACAATTAAAAGGAAATCGAGAACTTGAGGATTAGACAGTGAAGACAGGACATGGAAAAAAGCTAGGAAACATGACTGGGGCAAAGCCATACATTCTTGTGTACAAGATGGTTAAGGCAATGATCCCGAGAATTTTTAGCAGATTTTTGAAGCTAGCAGTTTTGGAAGGATTCTCACTCTAACTATATATGCTTATACATGTGAACTAAGCAACTGCACTGAAGATAGCAATGTGTAACACTAGGGTCATGCTTGGAATGCTTGCCATTTGCGTCTTCTAAATATGTACTGCTTGCCATGATATAAAATTACTGCCATACTGTCTCTCAAGTAAATGTTTAAAAAATGGTAATAAATGAAAACAATAGACAAGAAAAAATTGTTATAGGACTGTCCTGCTACAGTGTTGTATATGGTTAGATTTCTAAACTTCTGTGTAAAAACATGTAATTGTTTATTCCAATTTTAAAAATACAATTTCATGTTTTAAATATTTTTTCATATTCTGTAGGGACTTAAATTTTAACATATCAATACTTGATGGAAAATACCTGTTCCATATTATGCCTAAGATGTTTGATATTCAGACAGACAGTGAGGTTAAGCTCAACTTCTATGTTGTAGGGTAATAATAATAATCTTCTCTTCTGCAGGGTTAACAACCTAAACTTGCACACCAAAAATTAGAGAAAAAGGAGGGTTGCAAGACTGCCATCATTTTGGCCATAGCCTTTCAAGTTTAGTGAACATTCAGGACATAGGAGAACCTGTACTGTAACATCATGTAACTCAGTTGTGTCCCAAATTTTCTAATCAAGTTAATTATGGGGCCACAGAGGAAAGTGATTGATGATGGAGAGTGTGCAAGCAAATTGATCATGACTCGTCCACATGGCTAACACTGATGAAGGATCCACAAACTGTGATACAGGGTTTCAGGATAAATCCTGAGGGGATTTGACTGATCTTATCACATACAAAAGCTACGTTTTTTGTTATATAGGTCTTACTTTATTTTAATCTTAACCATCCAGCCAAAAAGTATAGAAACAAAGTATAAAAAGTGAAGCCATATTAATATACTGAGCTACAAAAAGCTCAATCAACAACTTCTGATATTGCCAGTCTCATGAAAAACCCACTACTATTATGGACTACTGGTCTATATTGGAATATTTTGCTTAATTCATGCACCTATAATATTTAAATGACACTGAATACCCATCTCTGACAAAACTAAATAAAAAAGAGGATATAAATGAATGATCATTTTGTATCCATATATTCAAAATAATTAGGATAGATGTACAGCTACATTCTCTTAATTCTTTGAACATAAAGATTTGTTCTAATAGTGTTTGTGGGCAGGATATCATGTCTGCATTTTGTACAATGAATAAACACTAAGACAACAATATGCAGTGCATTAATTATTGAAACTGTCCTACTAATCATTTTTGAAACATTCAATGCTGTTTCTCAATAAAATTTTAAAAAAGAAAAGATGGTGTGTTTGAATATGGAACTAAAAATTTCTCCAAGGCATGAAACATAAAAGTAAAAAGAGAAACAAATTAGAGGAAGAAGGGCCAACAAGGTTCTTGTTTCTTAATTAGGAGATGGTATTCTATATAAATAAGAAAAGGATTCACAACACTAAACAGACATTACAAGACGTTAAGCATCATTTATAAAGTAAGAAATCTGTATGTTTCATTTCTACACCATTATCACCCATCAGCTTTTTATAGTGCAACACATTAGCTGAACAGAAATATGCACTCATTGATAATCTTTCTTAGTCACCTGGCAAATCTCTTTATAGAGAACTTCGATCACTTTCATCAAAATTAAATATGTACATAGTATTTTATCAAAAGAATCTTCTGGAATTTACAGGTATAATGTTTTCATGAATAAAAACTTGTAGCATATCCATTGCAGTAGCAATTGTAATAATAAGTATTTTAAATGTTGTTTTTGACCATCAATAGTGTAGTGATAAATATAGTGAATTATACTAAATTCTAATGTAGTTGTATCAAGTTAATGAGGCACATCTATATGTTCTCATTTCTGAAAATAGTGGGAAAATTTATTTATCAAATAAAGCTAAATTCATGATTTTATTCATCTACTTTAAGCTTTGCATTACAAAGACTTAAGAGGAGAAGGGAAGTATGCATATAAACACTGTATTAGTTCTTCTGATTGCATTGTCATTAAGCTACTGAACTCGGTGAATGCTTATTAATACCCATACCTGTTTTAAGCATATAGGAAAGCCATAAAGGATACAATATCCCAGTCCTCATGCAACTTGATTTCTAGATGATAAGAAAGACAATAAACGTAATTAGTGAGGGGATCCTCTGTATGTTAGGAGAGAAAAGTATGTGTGGTACCCTAAAGAATGGAGCAGAACACAGGGCTTGAGAGTGCTGGATGTGTTGATATTTTAAGAAAAATAGTCATGAGTACTTTCTTGAAAGGAAGGAGACCAATATTACAGAAAAATAGATAGAAAGATACATTAGATAGATAGAAAGATACATTAGATAGATAGATGATAGATAGATAGATAGATAGATAGATAGATAGATAGATAGATAGATAGATAGATAGAACGAGTGACCGTGGTGTATTTTGTGTCACCTTGTAGATATGTCTGGGTAGTTCTTTTTTTACTTTTAATGTTTTCTTACGCATCTGCTACCTAGATAAGTTTCTCTATTGGATAAGTTTCTCTATACTGTGTGGCAGTTTTCTTCAGTTTATCACCAAAATTTTCTACAGAATGTCCCCAGAAGAGATATGGCACAAATTGCTTAAATATACTTTCAGAAAATGGTGGGGATTGAGGCCCTCTGCATGAAGCTGTACCTGCAGCCTTGGGTGTGTACAGACAAGATAGATAGATAGATAGATAGATAGATAGATAGATAGATAGATGATAGATAGGTAGATGATGATAGATAGATAGATAGATAGATAGATAGATAGATAGATAGATAGATAGATAGATAGATAGATAGATAGATAGATAGATAGATAGATTATATAGGTAGGTAGATAGATGGATAGATAGATAGATAGATAGATAGATAGATAGATAGATAGATAG
>PVKA01007588.1:35618-77274 GCA_004027165.1 Ctenomys sociabilis | reverse complement strand
AAAAAAAAAAAAAAAAAAAAAAAAAAAAAAAAAAAAAGAGAAAGGCATAATAACAATTAAAAAGAATTTGACAGATAGTTAGGGTAAACTGAACTGCATATGTTGCAAGGTAATAATCAACTTCTCTTCTAGATGTTTAACAACCTAAGTTTACAGATCAAAAATTGGAGAAATGGAAGGGCTGCAAGGTCAGCCAACATTTTGGCCCTAGCCTTTCAAGGTAAATGAAGACTCAACATAGGAGAACCTGTACTATAACATCATGGAACTCAGTTGTGCCCCAAAGTTTCTGATCAAGGAGATTATGCAGCCACAGAAGAATGTGATCAATGATGTATAGTGTGCCTAAGGAGAGTCACATGGAGAGAAAGCTTTCTTTCAGGCTTTCACAGACAGTGAACTAGTCAGGCAATGGCTGAGACTCATCCAAATGGTGACAATGACAAAGGATCTAGAGTGAGGCACAGGGTTACAGGATAAACCCTGAGGGGATTTGACTGACCTCATCAGATACAAAAGTTGCAGTTTTTGTTATATAGGTCTTGGTTTATCTTGGTTTTAACCATCCCAGCAGAAAAGTATAAAAATGAAGTATATAAAATGAGGTCATAATAATAAGATGAGCTGTAAATGATTATAGTCAACAACTTATTTATCTAGAGTGAGGCACAGGGTTACAGGATAAACCCCGAGGGGATTTGACTGACCTCATCAGATACAAAAGTTGCAGTTTTTATTATATAGGTCTTGGTTTATCTTGGTCTTAACCATCCAGCAGAAAAGTATAAAAATGAAGTATATAAAATGAGGTCATAATAATAAGATGAGCTGTAAATGATTACAGTCAACAACTTATTTGGATAAACCACTACTATTGTGACTGTGTTGGATTCTTTTGCTGATCAAGCACCTATAATAACTGAATGACAATAAAGTACACATCTCTGACAGGACTAAACAAAAAAAAGGGGGATACAAAGGAAGAATTATTCTGTGTTTGTATAAACAGCACAGTTAGTACAAATATGCAGTTCTTTTGTGTAATTCTATGAGAAGAAAGATTTGCATTAATGGTTTTTGGACAGGATATTCTGTCTGCTTCTTGTACTATGGATAACCTCTAGGAAGATAACAATGTAAAAAGTGTTAATTATTGAAACTCTACCATAATTCATCTTTTAAAAAAGGTAGGTATGCAGCTACATTCTCTTAATTCATTGAATAGAGGCATCTGCTCTAATAGTATTTGTAAATAGAATATCATGTATGCACCTTGTACAACAAAACCACTACAAAAATGACATGTAATGTATTAATTATTGAATCTGTCCTAATTTTCTTTGAAACTGTCTCATTGCTATTTGTTTTTCAATAAAATTATGGAAAACAAAAAACACATTGATGTATAACCCAGCTTTCATGTATCTAGTTTACATGCTACTTATTAAATAGTACATTGAAGTAGAATAGCATACCACTATGGTTGTGATGGTCCTCATGAATTTTTTAGTGTAGCCAGACAACTTTCTTAGGTTCCACATGGAGAAGGGACAGGTTATAGATCAATACTGGAACTAAAAGAGGTGACACAGTAGGAATGTAAAGTAACTAATGCATTCTTTTAGTATCCTTGGAAGCTAGGCCCCATAATGAGACCTTCTCTTCAAATGCTTCTGATTCAGATAACTATGCAGAAATTCAGTTTTGTAAGCATTGCCTCCATTTAGCTTAAGAGAGCACTTTAGTTTTCAATCTGACCTGCAGGGCATTATGGATGAGTAGCTCTGACTTCAGATGTAGCGATTCAAGTCTTAATCTCATATTTTGATGTTGGACGACCTCCTTTCTCACTTTACCTTCCTCTGTCTCCAATCAAGATTATTATAAAATTAAATTATTTAGTGTGTATAAAGTATGAAAAGAGTGTCTTGCACAATGGAAATATCTGAGTGTATTCAACATCATTATTCTATTTTAGTGATTTCTGAAATAAAACATGGAAATGTGGAAATGCAGATCTTATTACTTAGAGTTCTGGTCTGATACATGGAGTAGGGACTTTGCAGTGGGGCCTGGGCTCCCTCCCAGTTCCTGCCATTAGCACAAAACCTCTGGGGGAGTCTGTCCATTCTTTGAGCTTCACTTTCCTCATCTCCATGATGAAACCTTTTTTGGGAGGTTGTGACCAAGTTTCTATGATTAAGGAGTGCAATTCCTCAGAGCTACTTTGCATACATTTCACATAATATTTTTATTATATACAGTTATTACCCAGAGCCAAGCCTTAAATATGACCTCATATTAAGATTTAAGAAGCATATTTTTTGAAAGTATATAATTTTGAAAGCCTCATGAAAACCCCTATAACTTACTCAGTTTAATGTTTTTATATTAAAAATAAAAATGGAAATAAAGTCTTTGTAAGTAGGGAGGAGGAATTGAAGGGAGGGTAGGAAACGCTAAAAAAGTATTGTTATATCATGTACACATACAAAGGAGGTAGCAGTATTATCTTGATTGTTCTCACAAATCCTCCTCCCCAGTGATCTGATTTTATTTTATTTTGAAGCTTCACACTCAGTAAACAATGCTATTTTATTCAAAGTAAGTTTGAATGGTAATCAAAATCCTGGTGTGAATGTCAGTTAATTTAAATTCTCTGATTTGTGGAGCTACCTGTCTTACAGGTATATTGAAGAACTGTACATTTTAATCAATGAGTTATTTAAAGTAGGGTGAATATTCACAATATTAGTCTATGTTTCCCAGTACTGTCAAATTAGCAATGGAAAGATGAGCCCAATATACCATCAGATGCATTACCAAAAAAGCAGGCACTTATTTTATGTGCACCTGACAAAAGTGCATTGCAAGCCTAGTGTGTATTAAACATTACTTAGTATTTTTATTAGATAACAGATATATTGACAAATGAATTTTCATCAAAAAAGAAAGGAAGAGGCAAGAAACGGTGAGGACTTTATTCAGCTACTCAGTGATTGCAAAGTAGGAAACAATGTAAACTATGAGTTGATTTTTTTCTTTCCTGCATAAAAAAAGAAAGCTGAATGAAACTCTGAAAGAAACTGTTCCTTCTGTTCATATTTTATACACCTATTTTAGCCCAAATTCTTTAATTAGTATAGGACAAGTTAACCTCTTCTCCAAATAAGCTTAAAGGCTAGAAACCTGAAAATATTTCTCTTATGAAGAATTTGTCAAGTCACATGGTTTTGGTTTGTGGAAAACATTAGATCCCTAGTTATTGGAGCCCTTCAAAGTGAAAAATGGACAGGATGGCAGTAACAAACTCAGGTCCAAGTCTCACCCAGCTCTTTGTTCTGTAAGGGTGTAGTCCATTTGAGAGCTTAATAAATGTTAAGTCTTAAGTAGGGTACATATATTGCCTCTGTGGACTTTCAGTCCTAAAGAGGCTTTTCCAACTCTGATTTTCATGTTTTGCTGCGTAGGTAATAATCATGAATTACAAATGTAAACATTCTGTAGTCTCAATATGTCCAAGATAAGAGATTGCTGAAAGTACAATGAACATTGTTGAGTGTGTCTAAAATGTGAATCTAAGGACAATGGATGGAGTTTCACACAAGGCAAGCAACATACAAAAAGTTAACCTAGATTAATTTTAAGATTGATTGGGAAATGAGATGAACTGGAAATAAGAAAAATCATTATCTTCAGACATGAAAACTGCTAGTGGATTTGTAGCAGAATAAAGGCAGGAAGGACCAGAACTAGTGAATAAGGTAAGACTTCAGTATGATCATACTGGTTATTTTGCACAAATGCATTCCTGCTTTACACAATGGAGGAAAGAACATAATGTGCATAGATGGTGGCGAGAGGTGAAGAATATGGGGAATTCAGAAAAAAAAGTAGAGGTGAGGTTAATGTGTCTTTGGATTGATGTGGTCATGGTGTAACTGATGCAAAGAGAGAGCAGGTCATAAACTGCTTCAGGGGAATCAGGGCAATAGGGGGCCCAGGCAAACTCTGAATAATGGTTTCTAAGCATCTGCTGTGCAATATGGTTTGAATCTTTTGAAGCCCCCATTGCATAACTCACTTGTCACTTTCCTTGAGGAGGAGATGACAGGTTTCTCAGGAACACTCAGAAAGACCTTTTTTTTTTTTTCAGCATAGGGTACAGGCCAGCTGTTCTTGTTGTATTGATATTTTAACAAATTCATTGATCTAAATATTCTGAAGGTACCTGGGACTTTAATATTTCATATATAATATGTTGAGGAACAGTACTGCCCTTACACCTAGGAAAGGGTTGTGTAGAAACAGGATGAAGCCTGGCAGATGGATTTGCTTGAGCTGCACAAAGTTATGTTACAGAATAGGAAACTCCTTGTTTTGTCTCCTGTGATATGCTTCATTATCTTTCCTCTGGTTGCCCTTCACCTGATGGAATGAATTCAGAAATTTGACCTTTTCAAACTGTGAGAAAAGAATAAGATTACTAAGGTATCAATTCTGAGAAAATCCAGCATGCAAAGATTTAACGAAGCATAAGTTGCTTCTTGGGCTCCTTCCCCTTAAGCATATGGTGTCATTTCTGACTCTCTGTCTCTGCCTCTATCTCTGTCTCTGTCTCTGTCTCTGTGTCTCAGAAACACACACTCCTTTATCTCTACAACAACCATTTATGTGTAAAGTTACCCAGAGTTCCCTGCATTGCCTTTGCATTCATCTCTGGTTCTGGTAGCTTCTCCAGTTCCCAGTAAATTGAATAGATTTTTCTCAGAAATACACATGACAGTGCTACTCAATTCATTTACATACTTGTGGGCTACTTGGTGGCTTTGATCACCCCAGCCTGGTGGTTGGTGTTTAGGCTTCAACTGAACTGGTCTTTTCTTCCTTGTAACCCTTCCCTTTCCAACATGTATATCTTATCTCTGCTGCCATTTCTCAACACCATAGTTTCCCTTAATGATTCTGGCCCATGTTGGCTGCCACCTTTGTTCTAAAGCCCTAATGGTCTCCTGTCTTTCTTCGGAGTTGGGTCACATCCTATCTCATTGCTCTTCATGGTTGAGAGCAGCAATTCTCTCTCTTCTAGGTGTCTTCTGAAAAAAAGAGGCAGTAATTCTATTCCTTATGCAATTCTAATAGTCCCTTCACTTCTAACTTTTGTTCTTAAGACTCAACACAACAATTTTGTGCTATTTTTGTTAGTGATGGTTTTTCTTTGTATGTTGCTTTACTCATTTCCAAATCCCTAGGGCATAGCAAAGCCCTTACTCATGGGAAGCATTTTTTGAGTTTTTTAATTCCCAGATCCATTTATGAGTTGGGGCTTATATTTGGAAGTCTCTCTTAAATTTTTAGGTTTTCTTTTTCTGCTTTGTATTCTCTCCTCTGTCAGAATCCCAGATGTCCAGCTAACCAAATGCAATTGACTTTGTATCTATGTATACAATTCTAGAAATACTTAAATCTCACATATTCATAACTTAAATGACTGTTTCTTCAAACTGTAAGAAATAATTCCATTAATTTCAGAACCAAATTTCTTACCACTTAGATATTTTTCTTTTCTTCTTTTTTATACATCCCAAATGCCAACTGTCTTGTGTTCTAATTTCTCCTTTATTCTTAAGAGAGCTTTAACATTTTTTTTTTTTTGGTGTGGAACCAGGGTGTGAACTCAGGCCCTTGTGCTTGCCAGGCAATTGCTCATTCTACTGAGCCATCTACCTGGCCTCTGAGAGCTTTTATATTTCTATCTACTGGGATTTCTTCAGTGAATGCTTATCTCTTTGTTAAGTGCTAGTGTTGTAACAGGTTTCTTTAAATTTAAAGTCTACAAAGGAGACAGAAAATGTAAATCAGTGATAATAAAACAATGTAATAAGTGGCTTTATCTCCTGAGAAGGGTGGACTCAAGACAGCAGCAGACTGCTGGTCCCCTTCATATCCTCACTGAACGACTGCAGGACAGAAGCAGGCCACCTTGGGCAGCTGCACGCTGTCACCCATAGGGAGACTCAGCCTACCTGAGTCTGGCAATGTTGTCCCCAGGCTGGTCCGTCCTCCCTCCAAGTTCAGTCTTCAGTCTGGGTTATAGCCTCGAATATTTCTATCCTCCATTGAAAATGTAAGCAGTGAACGAACAAGGCTTACAGGAGTGTCACCCCCAGATCCAGGTGAGCATCCAGTCTCCTGTCTTTGGCTGAGGGGTAGGGGGACAGAAAGGAGCCCCTCTGTGGCCTGCACATCCATGACCTCTAGTTTGAGCATTGTAGTAGATTTTGCTGTGCAAATGTCACATTAGTCACCTCTGTGTCCACTCACCAGACTCATTGTTTTGCCCAGTCCTCTCCTGGCCTCCCTTTCCCTCTCTTGTTTCTGAGAACAGTACCACCCATTCATCTGTCACAGAGTAGCACACAGGACTCAAAATCACCACATTGCAATGTGTTTTTTGTGCTATTTTGAAGAACTAAAATATATTTGTGAAATTAAGATTAAAGAAGATATAAAGGGGGCCTGATGGTACATACCAGTAACCCCAGGGCAGGGGGAGGTTGAGATGGGAGGATTACAAGTTTTAGTCTTAGTTGATCAACTAAAAGTTATAGTGAGACCTTGTCTCAAAATATAAAGTAAAACATGGGCTAAAGATGTATCTCAAAACAAATACTCTGGTTCAGTCCTCAGTAGGGCTGTGGAGCAAGTAGGTATTGAGTTTTCCATAATTTGGGGAACCATCAAATGATTTCTGCAGGTAGTAAAGTACATGCTGAAATGTGAAGACTAAGGTACGGTAGGTCAGGTAAAGAACTAGGAGATTAGTCCAGATAAAGGTAAGAACAATGCCTCGCAGCAAGAACACAGGACAAGCAAAATGCACAAAATCAGACTTTAAGGAAATATCAAGAGACAAAGTATACAGAGGAAGAGAATCAATACTACACTACATATTATAAGCTATTAAAATAGTTTAGAGAAAAATGAAAAAGTAACTACAGTGTGATAAAGGGTGCACCTGGTTAAACTTACAGTTTAGAAATAACAATTTGCCTGAAGTATGAAGAGTGGGTTGGGGAAAGCACAAATAATGCTAGAAGACCAGCTGGGAGGTCACTCAGATAGTAGATGAAGCTGAGTGAAATGATAAACGGAACAGGGGAAGAAGGGAAGGGAAAAGATGCAAGAGATCCAAATGGTTCTCCCACATCTGACTAAATATAGGGGAGTGATGGAGACCACTCTGAAGTGGCTCTGAGCAGGATTTATACTGACCAATTTGCTTTTCATGCTTGCTTTTGAGTCCACCCAATACCCAGGGCAGCAGACTCATAATAAGTGATTCTCCCTGGGTCACTGAACCCACTGAGGCCTATAGTGGTGAGTGAAGCCATGAAACTACAAAAGACAAGACAAGGCCTCTGCTAAGGACACCTGGCTCCAGCCTCAGTTAGCTGGATAACTACTGAGCGGCAGGCCTTTCACTGGTGAAGAACTTCCTAGAGATAACATAGTTCTATCAAATTAACATAATAGATTATTCAGAGAAGTCCTTGAAAGGATTCCCGAGTCTTGCCCAAATTCATACCTTTTCTTTCTTATCCTCTCTTTTTCTTTAAAAAACTAATAAATGCTGTCCACCCAGAGAAGTTCTTGGTCAAGACTCCCATAAAGTATCAAATTCTGTGAGAGGATATTCTGATCCTCCTTGGGCCCTAAAATCTTAACATTTGTCTCATTTATGTAAGTCTTCACAGTGTGCTCATTTGGGAGATTATGGGCCTGATCAGCCTGCAATAACTAAGGGATATCATTAACAGAATAGAGCAGGAAGTAGATGAGAAAGTAGGTGAGGACTTTGGAATTCAAGACAACGCCCAGGGTCCATCTCGGGTGATGATGAAGCAGGCAGTAATGAGTGTTCTACCAACTAAAGATGCAGGACAATGTCATGGAGAAGATGATGAACCAGGATTTTGGTATTTTGAGAAGTATCTCTGGGGCAAACCAATGAGCAATTGTGACTTTATATTCTAGGGTATGTGGAAGTTTTTTAAGAGTCATGAGCTCCTGGAGATGATTGAAATCGTGGGAGTAGATGAGTTCAGTGAAGAAGACGGAATTCTAAACAGACAGGAGAACCTCGGACAGACTTATGGGGGGGAAGAGGTCCTTGAGAAAGATGAGAGGTCAGAGGACAACCAGAAGCATCTGTGCTCCTGGAATATGAAGATGAGTGTGATTTCAAAAAGGGGAAGGTAGCCATCAGCTTCAAATGCTACAGAGATGGGGAGTGAGAGGACTGAGATGGGTATTTTACCAGTTGCAAGGAGTATTTGGTTTTAGAGGGTAGTGCAGAGAGAAGTCAGAAAAGTGTAGTTTCATCGTGAATGGGAAGCTTGCAAGTGAAGGAATAAGGTGCTTCTGAGAAGTTGAGTCACGACGAAAATGATGGGTAGGAATTGTTGGTTTTCTTTTTTTTTATGTATTTCATACAGGGTCTACAGTACAGATTGGACACATATTTATTCTCCTGTTTTCAGCCTCCCAAGTGCTGGGACTACAGGCACGCACCACCACATCCAGTCTCAATCACCATCATGCCCTGGAGGCGGGGCTGGCACAGCTTGCCGGGGGATCAAATTTCGGTCAGCTATTCCAATAACACTGTGCTTCTACATAATTCTATGAGAGGCAAGATCTGCACTAATGGTGGTTGGACAGGGTATTATGTTGGCTTTTAGTACTATGGTCATCCACTAGGTAAATAATTATTGAATTTTTGATATAATTCAGGTATAAAAAAATAAGATAAGTAAGCAACTACACTCTTAATTCACTGATAAGAGGTATCTGCTAAAATAATTTCTGTAAATATAATATCATGTATGCACCTTGTACAATACCAAAACGTTATGAAAATAGCTTGCAATGTATTAATTCATCGAATGTGTATGGTTAAAGTGTCTTGAAACTGTCTGATTGACATTTGTATTTTAATAAAATAAAAATAAATGAAAAAAAAAATTTCGGTAATCTGCTGAGCCATCTGGCCGGACCTCTGCTTACCTTTCTCTTCCCGGTTCTGCTCACCCTCGTGATTCTCCTAAGCACTGTGCACTTTTCTGTACCAACTCGAGTCGCTGATTTTCAAAGCTACAATCATTTCCATTCTACAGAGGGTTTGCAGTTTCCACTCAGGGCCCCAAAGGCACCGATCAGATATGTTCAAATGTTGTTTTAATAATACAGCTGTTTTTTTTTCTTTTAAATCTCATGAATAATTATAATGCATTAAAAATACATTAACTCTAAGCTACTCTGATTTGAATAAGTGTGTAGGGCCTGGAACACCAAAACGAGGTCCCTTACCGGGCTTTCTGAGGTAGCCTTCCACGGTACTTGCAAAGAGTCCTGTGGGGTTTTGGAACTCATATCTAAAGTCACTCATCAATTCACAGGTTATTTGAACTGGAAAATAGTGACCAGCACCTAGCACTTGTGAGCTTTCCCCGCACAGTCTTCAGGACAGTTACTGAGAAATGCCACTTGCTGGCAGCAAATGTCCTGGGATTAAATAACAGACTTTTAAGATAATAGAGATTCCAGTGAAGGTCAAATTCAGCAAAACATCACTTAAATGGCACCCTGATCGCAAAAATAGCATCTTGGTTAAACAGCTCCTTTTTATACCAGATTGCTCAGTTGTGTTTGTAGCTCAGCTGTTTCTCTACAGGATCTTGGGAACAGGCAGGGTAGGAGATGGGAGAGCAGCAAAGGCGGTGACATTCCGGGTTTCCTTGTGGACTCTGTGTTGCGTTGCCTCCCAGCACCTCTGAAAACGCCAAAGCATGTCCGTCAGCTAAATCTGAATAAAGTCCCTGTTTTGACAAAGTATAAACTATGTGGGATCTTATAGGAATGACAACAACATAAATAAGAGAAAATAACAGGCATTTGTGCTGCCCAAGGTTCACAAAGGAGTTGCCCAGAGTGGATGGAGCTGAATGTCTGGGCCTTCTTTCAGTGTGTAATTGCTGGCTAGCAGCAGAGAAAATCAATCTGTGGGTGAATGAATAGGTCTGTGTAAGCAGAGCAGAGAAAGCCCCTTGTGCTAGAATAATAGTCTATGAAAGGTCCTTAAGTAGTTTACACCCTTGCTTCCAGGCACAGAAAAGCCCAGGAGGAGAAAAAAAGAAAATAAGTCACATTAATACTCCTCAGAACCTTTATAATGCAGGCATTATTATCCTCATCTGGTAGATGAAAAAACAGGTGAAAGAGAATTCAAATGGCCAGTCCCAAGTTACAGAGCTGGTACAGGGAGACACTAGCAGTTTTTTAACCTCATTTCCACAGAGCTTTCATTACAATAGTAAGTTTACAAAACACCATTCTTCAAGGATATGGCCAAGAAGGCCTTACCACGGGGAGGTTTTTCCTTTTACTCATCCCTCACAGTAAGTCACACAAAGAGCACTGCTGATGGCTTCTTCATGTGTGTTGATTGAGACTTGGCTCATCTTTATTCTTTTCAGCTTTAATCATTTATTTAGAATATAGTTATAATTCATTGTTTAATTTTTAAAATTAAATTTGATTTTATTATTTCATTTTGAAAAGTAAAAGATAAAATTAAGACCAAAACTCAGAAGCATACAACAATACATATGTTACAGATTTTCATAACAAGAATAGCTGATTGATAATGGTTGGTATAAATAGACAGTATATCAAACACTCTTTAATTTTACAGAGAGAAAAAAATAATAAAAATAATACAGAATCTCAAAACAAGATACTGGGAAAATAATAATGGTTATTGAATATTGAATCTTACAAATAGTTGCTCAGATTATCAGATATAGACATGTAGAATTGATCAAACAATATAAGTATTAACTAATTATTCCTTTCACTGGACTAATAAAACTGGACAATTATCTTAGCTGTCTTGTGTAAGTATATGTATCTTTTCTTTTTCTCCATTCTTTTCTTCTTTCACGCATCTCACTTGTTCCTTTCTTTTGAGCAGTTTCTTTCTCTTTCACCATATGTATGATACCTTTAAGATTTCATTTATTTTTCCAGGTTTTTAGACTATAGAAACAATAAGATGTTCACACATGAAAATGTGGCTTATTTCACTTATTCTTGGGTTTGATCTTTCTTTGGTTTTGGTATCAGGGTAATACTGTGCTCCTGAAAGGAGTTAGGGAGAACTGCTCTCCCTTCAATTTCATTCAAGAGCTTGAGGAGTATTGGTGTTAAATCTTTTCTAGATTTGTTGTAGAATTCAGCTATGACTCCATCAGGACCTGGGCTTTTCTTTGTTGATAAACTTTAATTACATTTTCATTTTTATTAACTGATATTGGATTATTCAGAATTTTAATATCTTCTTGATTTAGTTTTGGTAATTCATATATATCTAAGAATATGCCCATTTCTTCTGTGGTTTCCATCCTATAACACTAACAATTTTTGAAGTAAGTATTAACAATTTCATGAATTTCTACAGGATTTTTGTGGTTTTATCCTTTTCATTTCTTATTGTATGAATTTGAATTATTTCTTCACTTTTTTAGTAAGGTTCGTTCTGGGTTTATCAATTTTATTTATTCTTTTAAATATTCGAGATCTTCCTCCATGCCCGCCCAGCCCCAGAGACTGGCCGGAGACAGTGGCTGACTGCAGCGGCCTCTCCCAGCAAGAGAGAATTTACAGGACTCACCAGGCTTCCCAGATCAGTGAGAGTGTGGTGAGTATGAGAAGCCTTTGGCTTCTTCCCACGTGTGCTACGCGGATCCCTGTCCCAAACGCCTCCAAGCCAGTGACTGGCCAGAAACCTCAGGAGCCACTCACCAGCACCTCCCCGGATCCCCTGACCTAAAGCCCACTGATCGAGTGGGAATTTCCCCAATTCTCTGGGCATCAAAGGTCAGTGAGTGTAGAACTCCAGGCATGCCATGCCCGAGAGACATTTCCCAGGGATTACCTGCCCCCAACCCCCCGAGGCCAGGTGACAGCTCCAGGCACACTGTGGCAGAGAAACATTTCCAGGTGATTACCGGTCCCACCCCACAGCCCTAGACCCAGTGCAGGTCAGCCTGGAGTGAGAACTCCAAGCCTGCCACGCTGGAGGGAAATTTCTCAGCAATCCACGGTCCCACGCTATGGACCGAAACCCAGCACAGCCTGGCCTGTGAGTGAGGGCTCCAGGCCAACTGCACCAGAGGGAACTTTTCTAGCCTTCTCGGGTTACAGCCTGTAGACCCAGACTCAGCATAGGCTGGCCGACCCAGTACAGCCTACTCAGTGAATAAGATCATCCACTATCCTTTTGTGAGCCCAGAAGACCCACCAAAGCCCAGGCCCGCCCACCTGGGGAACGACCTCCCTGACACAGGAGGGCTGACCCCGGGAACCAACATAGCGGAACCAAAGGAGCTGGAGCAAAAAAGGAACTGAACACAACAGCTAGACCCAGGATAGGCATACCTGGAAAATCTCAAACTTAATAGACTGGCACCCGAATCTCATAACAAGCTAAGGTTAGAGCTCCACCAAAGCTCTACACCAAAGGTCAAAGGTCAGTGCTATACAAAATGACAAAGAGAAGGGGAAAAATGCAATCCCAGAGCTCGAGTCCATCACGAAGGACAGAGGACACTAGCTCAGCTGCAATGAATGAACTAAAAGATACAGCAGCAAAGGAACAACAGCAGAAAGCTATAGAGGAAATAAAATGAGAAGTAACTCCCCAAATTAAAAAAGAATATTTGAATACATAGTATCTGAAATAAAGAATGAATTCCAGAAACATTGGGTGGAAAAACTATGCTCACCCAGAACAAGTGCAGAGAGCACTATTGCAGATGATATATATGAATTAACAGCATCCGAAGTAAAGAAACAACAGCAGAAAGATCATGAGGAACTCAAAGCAGAAATAAGTTCTGAAATCAAAACAAGAACTTTTTGAAGTCATAGGATCTGAAATACCGAAACAAGTCCAGAAATATACAGGGGAAATCCAACTTGGAAGAAACACAGCAGAAAAAGAATTAATAACTACCTCTAAAGAAGACATGGATAAAAAAATTGAGGAGATCAGAAATATGATGAATTCCTTGAATGAGCAATACAGAAAAGAAGTAGAACACATGAAATACAGTCAAAGAGATATAGAAGAACTAAAAATAGCAATCACGAGTCTACAAAACCGTCTGAGTGAAAGCAAAGACAGAGTTTCAGATATTGAAGATGCCGGAGCAGCTAGAAAAGGTGAGAAAGGATCTCTTAAAAACAACAAGAATGCAGGAAAAAATAATCCATCACCTTCAGGATGACACCAGAATGGACAATGTGAGAATAATTGGTATCAACGAGAATGAAGGAGTCAATACAAATGACATAAAAAGAATTTGAGGAGAAATAATTGCAAAAACCCTCCCAAATATGAGGAAACAATCCAACATTCAGGTCACTGAAGCATACAGAACACCAAATAACCTCAACACAAATAGAAACACACCAAGACATATAATAGTTAAGATCGCAGAAATCCAACACAAAAATAATATACTGAAAGCTGCTAGAGAGAAGAAGGAGCTCACATTCAAAGGAAAACCCATCAGAGTAACAGCCGACTTCTCTACAAAACAATGAAGGCAAGGAGAGCATGGAGCAGAGTTCTTCAAGTCCTACACGAAAACAAATTCCAGCACAAACTACTATACCTTGCAAAACTCTCTTTCAAGTTTGATGGAGAAGTGAAACACTTCACGACAAAGAACAACTAAAGAATTTCATGATGATAAAGCCATCCTTCACAGGCTCTTGAAAGAGGTTCTAGAGAGAGACCACAATGACCAGAACTCCATGAACGAGAATGGAAGGAACCCACTAAACAGGACAGTCAATTAAATACAGGTTACAAAGGAGTAACCAATACCAGCTAAATATCATAAAAAACATAAGTCAGCACATTTCAATTATAACCATAAATGTAAACAGACTCAATTCTCCAGTTAAGAGAAATAGACTGGCACAGTGGATTAGAAAACAAAATGCAACAATATGCTGTATACAAGAAACACACTTCACTCAAAAGGAAATTCATAGGCTCAAAGTCAAAGGATGGAAAACAATACTACATGCCCCAGCACCTCAGAAAAAAGCAGGAGTAGCAATTCTGTTCTCAGACAGTCTCAATTTCAAACCAAGAATGATCAAGCGACACAAAGAAGGCCACTATATATTGGTCAGGGGAAAAATTCAAGAGCAAGAAGAAACACTCATAAATATTTATGCATCAAACACAGGAGCACCCAACTATGTAAGACAAATCTTAAGGGACATGAAAAACTTAATGTCTAAGAACACAATCTTAACAGGAGATCTTAACACACCCTTATCTCAAAAAGATTAGTCAACCAGACACAAAATTAGCAAGGAAGTAGCAGAACTGAACCAGAGCATGGAACAAATGGACCTGGTGCACATATACAGAGTGTTCCACCCAACCACATCTGAATACGCATTTTTTTTCAGCTGCACATGGGTCATTTTGCAAAACAGACCACATACTAGTGCAGAAGTCATGCCTAAGTATATGTAAGAAGATAGAAATTATCCCATGCATAGTATCTGACCACAATGCAATGAAATTGGAAATAAATGACAAAAGAAACCACAAAAACCCGCTAAATTCATGGAAACTAAACAACACCCTACTCAGCAATCAATGGGTCACAGAAGAAATTCAACAATATCTACAATTCAATGAAAATTCAAGTACAACTTACCAGAATTTATGGGATGCAATGAAAGCAGTTCTTAGAGGGAAAATAATAGCTATGAACTCACACATTAGGAAAACAGAAAGAAAACGAATTAGCACCTTAATGTTGCACCTCCGACAACTAGAAAAAGAAAAGCAAATATAACCCAGAGCACAAAGACGGGAAGAAATCATAAAGATTAGAGCAGAAATTAACTCAAGTGAGGTGAAAAAAACAGATCAAAGAATCCATAAATCAAAAAGTTGGTTCTTTGAAAAACTAAATAAAGTTGATAAGCCTCTTGCCAACCTCATCAAAAAGAGGCAAAAGAAAATTCAAGTACAAGCGATAAGGAATGAAAAGGGTGAAATCACCACAGAACCAGTGGAAATTCAGAAGATTATCAATAGATACTTTGAGAATCTTACACTCACAGAATAGAAGACACAGAAGAAATGGCGAGATTCCTCAAAAGGTACAAATTACCAAAACTGAATCAAGAAGATATAACAACTCTCAATAAGCTGATAACAGTCAATGAAATACGAAACGTAACAAAAAACCTACCGACAAAGAAAAGTCCAGGGCCTGATGGATTCACAGCTGAATTCTACAAGAAATTTATAGAAGATATAATTCCCACACTCCGCAAACTCTTCCACGAAGTTGAAAAGGAAAAAGTCCTCCCAAAATCATTTCTGGAGGCAAGTATAATAGTCATTCCAAAACCAGGGAAAGACACAACCAAAAAGGAGAACTACAGGCCAGTCTCCCTCATGAACATAGATGCAAAAATACTCAACAAAATCCTGGCAAGTAGAATACAGCAAATCATCAAGAAGATCATACACCATGACCAGGTAGGATTCATCCCAGGGATGCAAGGATGGTTCAATATTCGAAAATCTATAAATGTAATACACCATATTAATAGACTGAAATCTAAAAACCACATCATCTCAATTGATGCAGAGAAAGCCTTTGACAAAGTCCAATACTCATTCATTTTGAAGGTCCTACAGAAAATTGGAATAGATGGACTCTATCTTAACTTGATAAAAGCCATCTATGACAACCCAAAAGCTCATATAATCCTAAATGGGGAAAAACTGAAATCTTTTACTCTTAAATCAGGTACAAGACAAGGATGTCCTCTATCAGCCCTCGTATTCAATGTAGTCTTGGAATCCTTAGCAGCAGCCATTAGAAAAGAGGGAGAAATAAAGGGAATAAGAATAGGAAATAAAGAGGTTAAATTATCACTATTTGTAGACGACATGATACTTTACTTGGAAGACGCCAAAAATTCCACCAAGAAACTACTAGAACTGGTAGGGAAATTCAGTAGCAGAGCAGGATACAAAATCAATACGCAGAAGTCAATAGCATTCCTCTGTACAGATAACAAACACACTGAAAGGGAAACTATAGAAACAATAACTTTCCCAATAGCACCGTGGAAAAAGAAATACCTTGGGATTCACTTAACCAAGGAAGTCAAAGATCTTTTCACGGAAAATTACAACACCCTAAGAAAAGAGATTATAGAGGATTTCAGAAAATGGAAAGATATTCCATGCTCCTGGATAGGAAGAACCAACATCGTGAAGATGGCCATACTCCCAAAATTTCTGTACAAATTCAATGCAATCCCTATCAAACTGCCACCAACATACCTCACAGATATGGAGAAATCATTCCTAAAATTTATTTGGAACCACAAACGACCTAGAATAGCAAAGGCAATCTTGGCCAATAAAGACAAGGCAGGAGGCATCACAATTCTTGATATGAAATTGTACTACAAAGCCACTGTGATAAAATCAACATGGTATTGGCAACAAAATCGACCTGAGGATCAGTGGAATAGATTAGGAGATGCAGAGGCATTGAAGAAAACACTCAGCCATCTTATCTTCGACAAAGGGGCTACACAAGCTCACTGGAAGAAAGATAGCCTCTTTAACAAATGGTGCTGGAAAACATGGCTTTCTACATGCCGAAAACTAAAACTTGATCCAGCTCTATCACCATGCACTAAGTTAAAGTGAAAATGGTTTAAAGATCTAAACATTAAAACAGAAACACTCAGTCTCCTGGAAGAGAAAGTAGGAGGAACTCTTGAAGACATAGGAGTAGGTAAAGAGTTCATGAACAAACATATATTCGCATGGGAAGCTCTTGAAAGAATCGACAAATGGGATCAACTCTTCTTAAGGAGCTTCTTCATGTCAAAAGCAATTGTCAACAGAGTGAAAAGGCAACCCACAAACTTTGAAAAAATCCTAAATAATAAGCAATCAGACAGAGGACTACTGTCTAGAATTTATAAAGAACTAAGATATAACAGGGTCCTCAAATTTAAAGACCCAATTCAGAAATGGGCATCTCAGATGAATACCCACTTCTCAGAGGACAAAATTAAAGAACCAAATAAATAATGGCATATACTGCAGGATACTAATCAGCTTTTCTTCTGGATGGTTAACAACCTAAGATCACAAGTCAGAGTTGGAGAAATAGAAGAGCCACAAGGCCAGCCTACATTTTGGCCCTAGCCTTTCAAGGTCAACAAAGACTCAGGACATAGGAGAACCTGTACTGCAACATCATGAAACTCAGGTGAGCTCCAAATTTTCTCAACAAGGAGATTATGGAGGCACAGAGGAAAGAGATTGAAATTCTAAAGTGTGCCTGGGGAGAGTCACGTGAAGAGAAAACTTTCTCTCAAGCTCTCACAGAGAGCAAACTGGTCAAGCATTGGCTGTGAGTCATCCACATGGATGACACAGACGAAGGAACTACAGAATAATGTACAGGACTACAAGATAAACCCTGAGAGGACTTCAATGACCACATAGGAAATATAAAGTTCATGTGTTGGTATATAAGTCTTGATCTACCTAGGACTTACCCATCCAGCAGAAAAGTATAAAAATGAAGTATACATTGTGAGGCCATAATATTAAGCTGAGCTGTAAATGGATATGGTCGACAATTTCTTTGAATAACTCACTATGGTTGTAGAATGCTGGACTGTGTTGGATTGTGGTGTCGAGTTCAAGCACCTAAGTTAGTTGAATGTCAATGGAGTGCCCACTTTTGACAGGTGTAGACAAAGGAAGGGGTGTAGAAAAAAAAACATGCTGTGTGTGTATAGACAGTACAGTTGGGATAGATAACGCTGTGCTTCTACATAATTCTATGAGAGGCAAGATCTACACTAATGGTGGTTGGACAGGATATTATGTCAGCTTCTAGTACTACCGTCGTCCACTAGGAAAATAATTATTGAATTTTTATATAATTCAGGTACAAAAAATAAGATAAGCAAGCAGCGACACTCTTAATTCACTGATAAGAGATATCTGCTAAAATAATATCTGTAAATATAATATCATGTATGTACCTTGTACAATATCAAAACGTCATGAAAACAGTTAGCAATGTATTAATTTATCGAATCTGTATGGTTAAGGTGTCTTGAAACTGTCTGATTGACATTTGTATTTCAATAAAATAAATAAATAAATAAATAAATTTATGAAAATATTCAACTCTTTGTTTCATTGATTCTTTTTGTTGTTTTCTTCATTCAACTGTTTTGAATTTCTGCTCTGATGTGTATGATTTTCTGCCTTTTTTGAGTTTTCAGCTTGACTTATTCTTTTTTTTTTTTTCTAGAAGCTTTAGGTGTAGCCTTAGATTATTTTTTCTCATTCTGTTTTCCAGACCTGAGAGCTCACTAGTATAAATATCCTTATGAGGAAAGCTTTCATTTGTCTCACAGATTTCAGTAAGCTTTATTTGATTGTAGATATTGTTTTATTTTTTCTTTGATTTATAACTTGGTTCATCTTTCATCTTAAGGTTACATTTTCATAACATCTCAGGTGGTAAGCAGGGAGACCAGTGTGCATGCCACAAAGTAAGACCTGAGGTAGTAATTAGAAGGACAAGTTAACCAACTCTAAGCTAAGAAGTCCAGTCTCATTTCTTTTTGTTTTGGTACCAGGGATTGAACTCAAGACCTTGTGCTTGCCAGGCAAGCTCTTAATTAGCTGAGTTATTTCCTCAACCCCTAAAGCTCTTTACTCTTCATCTTTGTGCTTTTTAAAACTTCAAAGGTTGCTTGGTGAGTCCAAATATCTAACCCATTGTTCAGATTTTATCGTCTTTTATCACATATGGTACTTCATGTACCCAACACTATGACTATGCCATGTCCTGCTTAGGGATGACAGACTGAGAGTTGACAAGACCGTTAATTTTTAATTCCAAGCCAGGAGTGGTGCTGTATATGTGTAAAGCCAGCACTCAGGAAGCTAAGGAAGGAGCGTTGTCCTGAGTTTGAGGCCAGTCTGGGCTACATAAGTGAGTTCAAAGTTAGCCTACAGTGCATAGTGAAACCCTGTCTCAAATCTAAAATTCTATGTGCCCAATACTTTAAAACATGTAGTCCTATTATAAGAGGTCTTGAGGCACGTCCTACTTTTTCATATATTTCTTCTTAATGTATTACCTTTTTAAAAATTTATTTATTTGTTTGTTTGCTTGATACAGCTTGGACTCACAGTGACCCTCCCATCTCAGGCTCCCCAGCACTAGGATTACAGGTGTGCACAACCATGCCAGGTTTCAGAGGCTCCTGTGGCGCACCCAGAGTTAGGGAACTCACACAGCATGTGGCACCAGGGATTAAACATGAGTCTTTGCACTTGCCAGGCAGGCACTTAGACTGCTGAGCTATCTCTCCATCCCTCAAAGTACTTTTTGATGGTAATGAATACTCTCAAAGAACTATTTATTGCTGTTGTTTGTTGAGTTCTTTTTGGTTTTGTTTTGCTTTAGCTTTAAGTGCTAGAGATCAAACCCTCAAATTTACCATGGTAATAAAACTAGGTGTTTTAGAGATAGGCAACCACTGTACTGCTGAGTCACAACCTCAACTCTCAGTTATTATTTTAACCAGATTTTGTAAAGGTAACAACATTGGCTGAACATTGGCTGCACAGGAACTAAATGAGACTCCTATGAATAGAGCCACTATGAATACTTTTTCCCATTCCCACCTCAGAGAAAAGTCACATACCCCTCTCAGCTGCCTTAAGCTTGTTTCAAACTGCTGACATAATTTGTGTGTGCAGTCATGAGTATTAAAGAAAACACCCCACAAAGCTACTCTAATGGTTGCACATCTCCGATGAACTTTCTAGTCTAAGCTGCAATTTGACGGCTACCTAACCAAATAGGCTGTCCTTTCCTTTTAAGCCAAGTGACTTTCAAACAATCCCATGGCAATAAGACATTTTTGATGGTCACAACTGGAAGGGAGAATGGAGGGGAGGAGCATCCCTGGCATGTAGCAGGAAGAGGACAGCTACCACAAAATTCTAAACGGCACACGACGGACAGCTACTACAGAGTTACCCTCTCTGCTATGGTAAGTTAGGAAAGAAAAGAGCATTGTTAAGAGTTTCAGCACCAAGTCCGACAAAAAGGGATTGTGCCCCCTCTGGTGACATAGGAATAATTGTTCTCTCCTCTGGGTTTCATAAAACCTTCAAAGAACAGCACTGAAAGAGCTTCTATAAGTTCCTGGGAGTGGTGCAGCCTCATGTGGAAAGCACAGGCAGAAGCCTCAGCCCCTTCTGCATACTTTGCTTGTCCATTGCTGCATCTGCTGCTCATCCACATCCCTTGTAATAACCTGTATAATAAATCAGAAAAGGTAAGTTATTTCATGCCTATGAGCTCCCCAAGTCTCCCTAGCAAATAATTAAATCTGAAGAGGGGATTGAAGGAGACAATAGGAAACAGATTTAGTGTCTCCTTCTGTATTTTTACAGCATACATTGCTTCAGGGCCCCTAAAAGGTATGGGGCTTGTCCCCTACCAGTAAGCAAGCAGTTTATTTTGAAGTGGATACCAGGTGTATGCCCCCAATGCCGTTCTCTTATCTGGCAATAACATCAGATCCCACAGATTGAGGGCTCAGTCCCCAAGACTGCTACTCCACACTCTAGAAGCTACTCACAAGCAGACCTGGGTTTGTTTGCTTCTAACCAACAGGTTATAAATCAGTATTATATATATATATATATATATATATATATATATATATATATATGTATATATGTATATATATAATATCTATATTATAAGCAGCTAAGTTTTGTAGAAATAGATATATAGTCATATATGATCTGGACTACTAAGGAAGTCAGCAGAAAAAAATAGAGAAGTCAGAAATGTGGCTGGAGGCACATCTGAAGAAGACCAGGCCTCTATATAGAAAGGCAGTGGCTAGGCCTACCTGTGTCCCTAACAGATAAATAGTAACTTAACATTATATTGTAATTAGTGCCATCTAGATCAGTGTTGGCAAACCTTCTGGAGTTTTCAATTACATGAACAACAATCTATGGCCCATGGGCCATGAGTGTGCCACCACTAACAGACACTAGTAAGTCAGATTGGCATCAGGTGAGTGACCACAACACCTGGACACACCCTTCCCAAACTTGCCTTTATTTTTTCCATGTACTCTTGCTGGGTGACTCACTTCCCCATTAGATCAGTGTAAGTGAAGCAGCTATACTTATAATCCTATAAGTTGACTGTAGCCTGAGCTGTGTTGTACCCACTTTGTGACTTCACTGTATGAGTTACTCCAACAGAGGGCGTCAGTGAAAGTCCATTTGGGACCCCTCCATCTCTCAGGAGATATTTCTCAATAAACTTGCCTGCTCCTAAGTTCTGTTTTTCCTTGAAATTGATTCTTCAATTTCAAGAGACACAAACTCAGCACATTGGACATTAGTAATTTGGGAGTTATATTTCTCCTATATTGATAGTATTACTTTAACATCCTATTGTGAAGAATGAGCAAATACATAAAGATGCTTGGCAGAGAACCTAGAAAACACAAGCATATGGGATGGGCGTGGTTGCATATGCTTGGAATTTCAGCAGTCAAGAAGGTGAAGCAAGAGGATTTGCATGAGTTAGAGACCAACTTAGACCATATAGTGGGTTCAAGACCAGCCTAAACTACATAGCAAAATCCTATCTTAAAAACAAATGGACAAATGAATAAACAAATAAACATGCAAACAAAAGCAAATGTTAGCAATGATGATTATAATTCTTCATGAAGAGCTTTCTAAACTTGCAGTTCAGACCAGACAGAAATAGCTTTTCACTCAAACCAGTTTCAGAAGCATAAGCCAAAGGAAAATGTTCTGCCTGTTTTCTAGAACTTACTATTTCCTATGTCACAGTTGCAAAGGGGGAACATGAATAATGAGAGCAGAACTGCCCCCAACCTAGTCACTGACATCCACTTGGCTGAACTTGAGGCAAGAGGAGAGAAACTAAGGATGAATAGATGGGGTGTGCAGGTGACAGAGAGGCTAGAATGGCAGGTCTAAGCCAGGGACAGAGGAGCTTGACACAAAACAGAAAATGGTGCAGTGTCAGGGAGAGGAAGCCAAAGTTCAGAGAACTCTATGGCAGCTGCAGGGGGAAAAGACTATTAATACAGTAAAATAGAGGAACATTTTTGAGGAGGTGATGATGTTTGATCTAGATTTGAAAACACAGGAAGGATTTTGGTTCATACAGATAGGAGTCTATCCAGAGAGAAGGAATGCCCTGTACAATTAATACAGGCAGACAATGAATCAGACACAGTTTACTGTGGCAGGTGCATCAGTTACATGTTATAAGAGAGGGCTGTAGACATAGGTGTGTGCCAGGTCGGGCATCACAGTTGTTACATGGGCACTGCTCATAGGTCACCCACAGGACTCCATTCAGACAAAGCCCACATGAGAGGTCAAGTGCTGACCTAGAGGCATGAATAGCATCTTGTGCCAGAATAGAGAAGCAGCCAGGGAACATGTTACAAAGGAGTTGACTGTTCAGTGTGAGACCTGAGAGATACGGCAGAGTTTTCCAGGTAAAGAAGAAGACTGAGTATGGGAGCAAATGACATAAGAGGCAAGGAATCCTTTGAGCCAGGTGCTGCTTATGTAGGAATGCAGATGTAGCATGAGAGGTCCCAAGGGGAGACTGGAGCAAGATCAGATGTTCTCTGTGCCACTCTAAAGGCTGGGCAGTATATCTGCAGGAATGGGTACTCATGAAGGGAGTTTAGGATATAGCAGGAGCAGAGATCTTTTCTTCAGTAACATACTGCAGACAGCTCAGGGGGGAACAAGTTGAAGAAGTGAAGAGCACTTGGAATTATGCTAGTTTGCCAGGTATCAGTTCTTACAGTTCAGAATAGAAAGGGAAAGGAACATAGCAAAAGGAACTGAATTTTCAGGCATCAGAATTTGACACACTTGGTGAATGGCAGAAACCCATCTGGTGAGAACACAGGATTGGGGATGGCTCAGGTACACGGTCTGATCATTATTGCTATGGCCTCTAGCATCAGAGGGCATGGATTTGGACCAGTTCTGGAAAGTTACAGAGCATCACTACACTTACCTTCAAATTGAGAGTGAGAGAAATAGTACTGCTTCCTCTGGGGTTGTAGAAGAAAAATGGTTAGTGCTTGGCTCTTGAAGGGGTGCCATAAACATTACGGTCTTCATTCCTCCTCTTCTTCCTTCTTCCTGCTGTTATTTATCAACTTAACAATACCATCCTTATCACCATCACTATCCTTATTATGAAATTATCCTGGTTCAAATGGCCAGGTTGTAGAGATGTCATCTAATTAGATTAATATAGTAAGAGGCACAAGAGCCCATCATTACACCATCCAAATACAGTCTGATCATTTGCCTGTCCAAAGCTGTAGTGCAGCTATCATTTAGTTTCATGTTTATATCATACAGATAAAAATCAGGAAGTAGTGAGAACTGATTTCATATGTGCTTTTATCTTTAATGAGTTCAGTTAAACATTCTTGTCTAATAGAGAAATGGAGGGAAGGAAAACAAGAAGGAAAAAAAGAAGAGACTTCAAGGAGTAGAACTTGAAGTAAGCATATGACTGGATTCAGAACTGAGTGTTTGGCTACATGCAGTAGCATTTGGTGTTCAGAGGCACAAGTCAGGCATCATATTCCTAAGCACAAGTAAACTCTGGCTGTGCACAAATGAAGCCAGAGGGCCTGCAAGATAGCTCAGTGGACTAAGTGCTTGCTTAGGCAAGCACAGGGGCCAGGGTTTGATCCCTGGCACCGCATGCTGAGTTGGCCCCACCCCCCAGGTGCACCGAGCAGGCAATGGAGTCCAGTTGTGGAGGTACATGCCTGTAATCCCAGCACTAGTGAGACTGCAAACAGGAGAATCATTGTGAGTCCAATCTAGTAGTGAGACCCTGAACATCCTGTAGACCCTGTCCTAGAATACACACACACACACACACACACACACACACACACACACACAAAGTTATTTTACTTCTGTACTATGTTTAGCTTCACCTTGGAAATTTTGTCACATCCTGAGTGTTTTGTTTAAATACTTTCTTAAATACAAAATAGGGCTTGATACATAGCTGTCATGGTGAAAGCATTTGTTCTTTTCTTTCTTTGAGTATATGAACACTGTGTGTAGCAAAATGATTGAATTTTCCTTCTCAAATGTAAAATTCCAAATAGACTTCTTTGGCAAATGTAGACTGGTAATTTCAGTTTTTGAAAGAAGTTTGGGAAAGGAGAGTTTGCATCAGTGAACAAATGACCTTTGTTGGGGAAGATTTCAGATAAGAAAGGTAATTCATTCATTGTAAATAAAATAAATTTACATATATACATTTCTATTTATATTTGACCCCTCCTCAGTGATGTTTCCTAGAGTCATGTGAGCCTAATCAGTTCTGGCCTGTGTATTTCTCACTGTAGAATTAGAAAGGATTATATACTATGATGACTCGAAAAGCTAAATGACATAAAACAAAAAAATGCCACCTCTGACAAATGCAAATCTTGAAGCCAGCACTGACTGCCATTCTGGTGTCTTTCTTCCCTGAGCACAGGTCAGAAACAAGAGGCTCCAGTGATAAGCACATGGGGCAGCCCACAGGGTGGCTGTGATGTACAGTGCGGGAATTATGCTCTTCTCTGCTTGCTCTCTTCAATTCATTTTTGAGAAATAAAAGCTTCCCCTGATATCTGTCATCCTTTCCCCAGTCAACTTAAACTTGATCTCTTGGATGTCTCCTGCCATCATTCTATAGAAGAGACTTATTTTAACCACACAGTTAATCTTGAATATAGCTGGCAAATCATTTGAGCTGAGATGGGCAGTTTGGGGACAGAGCTACCTGTTTTGGGTGCGCCCACTGATCACAGGCATTGCATGATGGCCAAGTTCTCTCTTGCACCTTGTTCTGGTCTGTGTCCAGTTGGCCCTCCAAAGCCTCATGCAGTAATGGGGCAGCTTCTAGAGTTAGTGATTGATTCTTGATCCAGTGGTGGGACTGTGAGTGTGCTAGTGAGTAATCTGCATTACAATGCCAGAAGGGGAGGGAGACTGGCAAGCTGCAGCCCTTGCTTGCCTCTTTGCTCTTTGCTATTCTCTACCACCATGAACAGTTGCCCTCTGCCATGTGGCATTTTTCCTTGGAGCCAGCCAAGTATAGATTGAAACCTCCACTAACTGTGAGCCACATAAACCTTTCCTTCCTTAACTTTGGGTGTCAGGTATTTTGTCCCAGGAATGAGAGAAAAGTAACTGAGACACACCCCATGATTTCTGGATGCCTTAGTAGGATTTTGAGTTCCTGGCCCTAGGAGGAGGCCCACTATATTCCTGGCAAGGTGGTACATACAGTAGAAAGTGGCCACCTTTTCAGGAAGCTTCTGGAAATGCTCAGACTGCACTACCACCCATTTTATGAAAAACAAACAAACAAACAAACAGAAAAGTAGCTTTGTTTGCTTTTTAAATTAAAGAAAAATAAAAACACATGACTCAGAGATACCCCAGATGTTCTTTAGATTAAGAGCTTGTGTCAATTCTTTGAACAGTAAACACCATTTATTCTTCGTGGATGATTCTTTCTCACCAAGCTTGGAGAGCTTGTATTAATTCTAAACCAAATGATTAATTAAACTGACTCCAGGAGTCCTCCATTCTACCATTCAGCTTTGAAAGTAATTAATCATGGCTATTCTTGGCTTTTAATAGCATTAAAGTTGTACTTTACTATATTATTTTGGTTGTCTCTTTGAGACTCAATCATGTCAGCATACAATAATGCAGAGAATAGTTTCAGAAATGCAAATTAACCTTGATTTGTCCCTTGTCTAAAATGATCTCTCAGTCTTTCAGGCAAATAATTCTTGTCATTGAATATAATGACATTAGGGCTAGGCTTCTAGAACTTTTCACAGGGCTTTCAACAGGGGACCAGATACTTGGGTCATAAGAGTCATGTCCTTGAACAACAGTAGACAATTTCCCTATTTAAGTAGAATTTAAGAGCTTCTGACCTAGGGGCATGAACATTAAGTAGGTATTGTCAGAAAGGCCTTACATTTGCTATTATAATTTATGTTGTTAACTATTACATTATAAACCTTGTTTCAAAAGGATGAAATTCCTGATTTTAGATGGTGATTTTTCCATTATCAACCCTGTTGACAGTTTTATAACTATTTAGAGACACAAAACAAAGAGATAGTTATACTGGGGCCTGCACACCCCCAAACCAAATCAGTTCCTGTTACCAGTGCATCCTTCTCCAGTGTTTGCAAGTCTTGTGGTGTCAAGAAGAGATGCATGCATGGTGACAGGTGTTGATACAGGAAAGGGAGAGAGCCACTTTCTTTCTTGAAGTACGAGGCAGGACCTTGTGCCCTCTGTTCTTTTTGAACAAGAGAACCATTATCTGTATGAACAGAAGTTTTGGGATTTCCATCATTTATTTTTCACACAATACAAAGGCAGGAAGCCAATAGAGCTGTTTGCAGAGCACTGAGTTTTGGGATTTAAGTTGTAAGATGCCAAAAAGTAAACTGTGATGGTCACAGCAACAGGAGGATTCCTAATTCCTGGTGCCAGGTGGGGACTACAGTTGCTTATGTTTTTATTTCATCTCTTTCACAGACCAAAGAAAAGCAGTGAAGTAAAGACAAGGCTCATTTCAATCCAATATTTTAGGGTCACAATAAATAAGCTAGCACCTAGGCCCTTTAACTTTTTCTGTAGGAGGGGTACTTGAAAAGGAATGTCACTTGCATCGTGTACACCTGGCTGCTGCTCTGGGGAATATGCCTACGTGTTAACTGCACACTACGCAAACAACTCCATGCTTAAATCATAGTCTTTTGTATGAGTAAGAAACAATGAATTTTCCCCTTGGTATGCTTAAAAGGAATAAAGAGTCTTTTTCTTTGTAAATATTTGCCTTCTTACAATTTGGGTCTGGAACGCCCCTCCCTCCCTCCATGTGCCAAGAGCTTGGTCCTTATCTAGGACTATTGTGAAGTAGTACAGCTTTTAGAGGGTGATGCCTAGGGGGAGCTTTAAGGTTCCAGGGCAACATAAACAGGCTGTGATGGTCTGTGTCTAGTTGTCCCCCCAAAGCATAATGCAGTCATGGGGCAGACTTATAGAGTTTGTGGTTAACTCATGATCCAAGGCTGGGATTATGGGTTTGAGTACTGCTGGGATTTTGGGTATGAGTGCTACACCCAGCCTTGGGGGATAGCCTGCATGTAACATAAGAGAGACAGAGAGACAGACTTGCTCTCTGTTGCCATTGTTTCTGCTTCTCCATTTTGCCCTTGCTCTTTGCTGCTGTCATGAACTACTGCTCTCTGCCATGTGCTGCTCTGCCTTGGAGCCAGCTGAGAGTGGACTGAAACCTATACTGACTGTGAGCGAAGCAAGCCTTTCCTTCCCTTATTTTGATTGTCTGGTATTTGTCCCAGCAAGAGAGAAAAGTAACTGAGACACAGGCTATGGTCTGATGCACAGCAAGCCTTCATCCTCAGAGCCATGGCCGTTACTTCCTTCCATACCTTCTTACTTCTTTTGCACCAGGATCCCTATAGGGAAATAGTAGATTTTCTATCTCTGATTTCCAGCCTGTTATTTTCATGCTGTTTGAGAAGAGTCACTAACAATGATTTTAATATAATCTCACTTACAAGATGCAAGTAATACTAGGGCTATGTTGCAGAACAGTTTAGCCTATTGAATATGATAATGTATAGGAGACATTAAGCACAGTGCCCATAACATGAAAATATCTCATAAAGAAAAAATGACTCAAACACAAATTGGAACCAGTTTTCCACCATGGGCAAGGCATCCAAAGCCTGTCTGTAGTCAATAAGAAACAGAGGACTCTGGGCTCAAGAGAACCTTACCAACAGCAGCACAGGGCATCCAGCAGGCCCAGGGATAATAAGCAGTTTGCAGGCACTTCATTTTATCTTCACTGTATCTTTTGGTTCAAATACATGGATCCTCTCTGTCCTGGTTACTTTTCTGTCTTTGCTGAGACAAAATACCCAACACCCCAAATTAAGAAAGAGATTTACTTAGCTCATGGCTTGTGGAGGTTTCAGTCCATCATCAGCTGGCTCCAAAGCGTGATGGCGTGGCAGAGGGCGGCAGATCAAGGCAGTAGAGGTCGGCCAAAGCAACAAAAGCAAGAGGGCAGAGCAAGCCAGTCCACCTGGGAGGTGTGGCACGCGTTCCTTGCTCTCCTAAACAGACTCAGGATGTTTGCAGAGTGAGGACCCTGGTCCTGGGCCGAGTTGCTTAGTAGAGCCTCTAAGCTCCTAAGTTGACACAGTGACAGGCTTCTTCTCATGAAGGGCAGTAGGCTCCTTCCTTCCTTCAGACACCAAAGGGGAAGTGGTGCACATGGTCCACAGAGTGCTAGAAAGTGAGCAGCATTAAGAACAAAGAATTAATTTTTCTAGCAGTCTATATTGGTGGAGGCTAGGCAGGACCTTCCTGGGACCATGTGTATGAGAGAATTTCTCTTCCTGCTTTGGTGGCTAATTGCCACTTTGATAGGAGAAGTTGTAAACCTTATCTTATTGTGTTACTGCTGAAGTTATCTGCCATCTCTGGCTTCACTGTGTTGAGTACAGCCTTATCTTGGTAACATTAGCAAGGCTCTACCAGAGAGCTCCCAGTGACTGCAGTGTAACACAATAGAATTCTGGTTCTCACCTGATGCCAGTCTAAATCAGGTTTTTCAAATTAGGGACAATCCTTTTTTTTATAAAAAAGTAATTTTATTGAGAAACAAATAGCAATGAGATAGTTTCAAAACTGACTAGTAGGACAGTTTCAACAATTAATGCATTGCATAACCAAGATGCCCATCACCTAGTGTTATTCATTGTACAAGATTCAGACATGATATCTTGTCCAAAATACTATTAAAATAAATCTTCCTATTCATTGAACTAAAAGAACTTGCTGTGTATCTATCCTAAATATTTTGAAATACACACATAAAATGGTCTTTAATTTGTATCCCCTTTTTTGTTTAGTTTTGTCAGAGAAGGGTATTCCGTTGTCATTTAAATATTATAGGTGTGTGAATTCAGAAAAAATATTCCAAGATAGGCCAGTAGTCCATAATTGTAGTGGGTTTTCCATAAGATTGGCAATGTAAGAAGTTGTTGACTTGAGCCTTTTACAGCTTGGCATATTAATGTCTTTACTTTTCATACCTCGTTATTATACTTTTCTGCTACATGGTTAAGAGAAGATAAAGGAAGACCTATATAATAAGAAATGCAACTTTTGTATCTGATAAGGTCCACATCACTAGCCATCCATGAAATGCAAATTAAAACAACACTGAGATAGCATCTCACCCCAGAAAGAATGGCTATCATAAAGAAATCAACCAACAAAAAATGTTAGAGAGGGTGTGGGGAAAAAGGAAACCTTCTCCACTGCTGCTGGGAATAGACTGGCGCAACCATTATGGAGATCAGTGTGGAGACTCCTTAAAAACTAGCACTGGAAATCCCATTCAAACTAGCTATTCCCCTGCTGGGAATTTTCCTGGAGGAACTGAAATCATCATATCATAGTGATATATGTGTACCTATGTTTATAGCAGCACAATTTGTGATAGCAAAATCTTGGAAACAACCAAGATGCCCATCACCTAAAGAATGGATGAAAGCATGTGGTGTTTTTATACAGTGGAGTATTACTCAGCTTTAACAAATGATAAACTTGAAGCATTTATATTGAATTGGATGCCACTTGAAGATATACTCATAACTGAAATAAACCAGATCACATGTGTAAATATCATACAGTCTTCCTAGTATAAGAACTTAAAATAAGAAATGAAAATAGAAAGGTACAACACAATTAAAAGGAAAGTGAGAAATTGAAAATTAGACAATGAGGAGAGAGCAAGGAGAAAAGCTAGGAAACATAACAGGGGCAAAGTCATACATTTATATGTACAAGATGGGTAAGGCAATGATCCTGAGAATCTTCAGCATGTTTTCAAAATTAGCAGTTGATTGATAGGATTCTTACCCTAACTAATTATATATATGCTTATACCTGTGAACTAAGAAACTGCACTAAAGATAGAAATGTGTAATAGTGGAGTCATGCTTGGAATGCCTGTCATTCTCGTCTTCAAATACTTACTGCTTGTCATGACATACCAATTACTACAATACTGTCTCTCAAGTAAATGTTTATTTGAAAAAAAGGGGTAATAAATGAAAATAAGAGACAAGAAAAAAATATCACAAGATTGTCCTGCTACAATGCTGTATATGGTTAGATTTCTAAACTTCTGTGTAAAAATATGTAATTGTTTATTCTTATTTTTTTAAATATATTTTAATTTTTAAATTTTTTCTTCATATTCTGTAGACTTAAAGTTTAACATATCAATACTTGATGGAAAATATCTGTTCCAGGTTATGTCTAAGATGTTTGGTATTCAGACAGATAGTGACATGAAGCTCAACTGCCTGTGTTGTAGGGTAATAACAATCAGCTCTTCTGGAGGGTTAACAACCTAAGTTTGCAGACCAAAAGTTAGAGAAAAAGAAGAGCTGAAAAGACAGCCAACATTTTGGCTCTAGCCCTTCAAGGTAAGTGAGGACTCAGGAAATAGGAGAATCTGTTCTGTAACATCCTGTAACTTAGTGATGTCCCAATTTTCTGATCAAGTAGATTATGAAACCACAAAGGAAAGTAATCAATGATGTAGAGTGTGTCTAAGGAGAGTTACATGGAGAGAAAACATTCAGGTTTTCACCGAAAGCAAGTTAGTCAGGCAATGGCCGTGACTTATCCACATGGCTGTCACTGACTAAGGATCTACAATCTGTGGTACAGGCTAAATCCTGGTCTGGCCATTGTTTCTTAAGCAGCGATTAAGTCAGAAGTGTCCTCTGAAGATCCACGTACTATAGTCTTGGTGTCAGACCTGTGGCACTGTGGGAAGGTGCGGGAATCTTTAGGATCTGGGCTGTAATGCAGGAAGGTCGGGTCCCTGAAAGTACAGCTTTGAGGAGCAGTGACACAGCAGCCCTTCTTCTCTTTGCTTCCTGGCTCCTCCAAGTGAGCAGATCTGCCGTGGGTTTCTCACCTCTTCATAGGCCCAGAGCAACGTGATTGAGCTGCTGTAGATCAAACCTCTGAGACCCCAAGTAATTCTTTTTTTCTTTTAGTTGATTTTCTCAAGCATTTGTTGGAGCAACAGAGTTAGTTAATCGTACATGCAGGGATTCAAGCAGCCAGCTTCTTTCAGTTGGGTGAAGGAAAACCAGCAAATAGAATGGGCTTCCAGACCAGGTTTGATTGTGGATGTGATGTACGCTCATATCTGATTTCACAGGACCTCACCTAAGAAGCACATCCAGTAAATGCAGTCTATGGGACAGGAGAGCCCTCCGGTTCTGTGGCCATTCATAAAGGCCTAAGAGAAGACCTTCTGGCAAAAAGAGTCCGGAGATAGTTGTCCTCAGTCATGAAGAAACAGCCCCTCTATACACACTGTTATGGCTTAAATGTGTCCCCTGAAAATTTATGTGTTAGAAGGTTAATATTTAAATTCATTTGCTAGTGATATTTGGAGGAGGGACCTTTCTGCGAAAATAGGATTCCATAGTTCCTGAGGGAAAGTCTCCATGACGATGTCAGTAGCTATGGAAGAAAACATGAGATCCGCAGGTCGAGCAGCACTGTGTGACGGCCTTGCCTCACGGTGATGCAGTACGGATGCTTCACCAGAAACCTGCGTCTTGCTGCCAGACTTCCCGGCTTCCAGTGCCATGAGCCAAGTAAACCGCCATTTCTAAATATCATATACCGTCATATAGATGTCAAATGAGCCCCAGCCCCGCACACATTTAACTGAAATGAACTCTATGGAAGATACTCGTCGTCAGGAAAATGCATAGTTGCATTTAGAGCTCTGTGAGCATCCCACATATGAAAATTATTTAAGCTAGCCAAATAACAGAAACATACAAGAAAAATGATTTCTCTGGGGAGCCAGATGCATGGGATCTTTGGAGCAGCTATGCAAACCATAGGAGAGTCTGAAAAATATCTAGGACTGCAAATGAAGCTGCTGCAGGGAGAAGAGCACCCTGGAAAAGGCGTCACAGACACACGCATGCGCAATGCTTCCTGGTCATTTGCTCACTCACACTCTTTCGTGCCGGACTCCTGCACCTGAATATGCTCCGCTGAGGCTTCTCCCAGGACCATTTCATTCTCTTCTTAGAAAGATTTTTAGAGTTTATGTTGCTTTATATATGCTTTTGATCAAACTTGAGAATTTAGGACACATGTGCATATATTGAACATTGATATGTTATGGGGTTAATCTTCCTATCCAGAGATAAAGTAGTACATTTCTCAAGTTTTTAAAGCATTTTTAAGGGACTTCATAAAGTTTTGACATTATTTCCCCATTTCTGCACTTTTATTTACTAATAAATTCAGGCAAGTAATTTAATCTAAAATCTAAATTTTCTCCCCTTAAAGGGATTAATTTCTATTTTTATAAGAAAATATTGAGTATTAAATGTGATAAGGTATGTAAGAGCACTTAGCATAGCATCTGATATAGTAATCACTGTTCCTCGAATGAGAGAAATCATACTTATTGCTAGATTTATTTTCTCTTTAATTATTTCTTCATGCATGTTACCATTATCACTATAGTCATTTTCCTGCATTTTTCACTTTGCTTTTAAGACATTTAAGGGGGATTTTTAAATATTTACTGGATTTATAACTGACTACATTTCATTTTATTGCTTCAGGTTTTGAGGCAAACATTAGAAAATGATATTATAAGGATGAGAGTTTGGAGTCTTACTTCTACTAACTAAATTTTGCTTTAATCCTTATAGTACTACATTGGTTAACAGTTGCAGAGCAACACCAATTCATCACAGTGATAGCAGGCACAGCATTTTTGTTTCTGGGTTATAAAAGATGATAGATACTTTTGTGCAAGTAAAGTGCATGTTCCTGCTGGAGATACATAGTATTTATCATGTAAATAAGTAAACTCTGAGCTGGGAATTTATCATAGTGCTGCAGCACTTGCCTAATATGTATGAGGCCTTTCAGTTTCATTACAAGCACCACAGAAAGAACAAAGATAAGAAAGAAAGAAAGAAACAAAGAAAGAAAGAAAGAAAGAGAAGAAGGAAGCAGAGGAAGGAAGCAGAGGGAAAGGAAGGAATGAAGGAGGAAAGGGAAAGTGAAAGAAGGAAGCAGGGAATCAAGGAAGAAATAAGAAAGGGCATAGTATTCCCTCTTACATGATAACTTTTAATTTAAAATTAAAAAACATATGAAACAGAGGTGGTTTTACCATAAAATCTTTGGCAACATAAATAAACAAATAAATGAAGTGAAAAGAGAACCTGAGAATATAATATCTAGTGATTTGGGGGACCGACTTGAGGGCTCTTATTATTCTTTCTCATGGCTGGTAGAAAGTTCATTATGGAGCCTGACAGATCTTGGTGCTGTGTTATATTTGTATGCAAATGATGTAATGTCCTTATTGCAAAGCTTATTTGAAAGGTGTTCATTATACTGCTGTTCATTTGAGCCACCTGATCACTTAAACCAGTCAACAATGCTTGTTCTAGACAATAAGGGACCAGGGAACAATTAGTCAGGAAGCCTTGGCAGCCAGAGAGCAAGTTGCATTTATGAGCGTACTCTAGGCCATCCCCAAAAGCTTTTTAATGAGAACAGAGACTATTTGTTCTCGCCCATTAAACAATGCAAATGTGGATGTTTGTGGCTGGCTTGTATGACTCCAGACTTTGCTCTTACAGGTCGGAGTGGAGTTCCTTCCCGGCCACTTAAGAGGGAAGATGAGCTACCGTGGGCAGGGTATCAACATTCCATGCTTAGAAGCCATACTATTTTAAGGCATATTAAACATTTTTATTAGCTATTTGGTTATATGGCATTAGCAAAAGTATTATAAACTCAAATTTAGGGCTTTAGATCTTCCTCACACTACTTTATGATGTAGGAAAGTAATATTTTTCTCTCTGGTGTAGAATAGGGAATGATCATTTATACAAAGTTCCTCCTGCTTGAAAGCTGATTGCATGCTGGCCATACTGAGATATAAAGATGCAAAGCTGTACAGTTTGTAAGAAGTCTAAAAAGTATAGATAATCCTGTCTCATAATTCTTTGTGAAAACATTTCTTAACGTCAAGAAGAAACATTAAATGTGTGAAACTATGTCATAGTACCTGTATTTGGAAGAGAAACTAGCTTAGATATATCATGTTAGAACTAAAATAAAATCAGTTCCACCTGGGCAAAAGTAAAGGAATTCATTTAAAATGTTGGTTATGTTTTTTCAAAATTGTTTTAAAAATATATCTGTATACAAATTGTTTCTATATTGTATATACCTATAATATGCATATAAATACATGATTTGTTAATGTTTGTGAATTTTTTTAATGTTTATGATTTTTTTTATTAACATACAGTGGGCTATTATTCAAATGAACCCTTGGTCTGCTTGCTAGCATGTTTTGCATTGTAGCATATTTTGCATTGCTGCTATTGTTTTAATCAATGTACAGTATAGTACATTTAATAAGTCTTCTTCCATGTGGACACTTAGCTTCCAGGCTATTTTTTTAAAGAATACAAAATGGTAAAATAAATAAATAAACAAACAAACATTAGAAACAATACAAAACTTCATTAAGCAAAGTAACAGGAATTTGACAATGGTTATTGCATTATATAATGTCATCTTCAAATTAGTTGTTCAGGTTTCCAGATGTGAACCTGTAAAGTTAGAAAAAGTTATACAAGTTCAAAAAGAAAAAAAATGAATTTAAGCATTAATGTCCACGTGTTTGCTTTATGCCACGCTTGCACTGAGGCTAAGGAGTGACCTCACCCAAGGCACTTGCTAGGAGCCATTGTCTCTTCCTGGCATGCCTGCCTTGGTGCACACACAGGTTTTCATTTCTCTGGGAGAAATGTCCAGAGCTGCACATGAGTCGTGTAGTATTTGTGCAAAACTGTTCACCAGAGTGGTGCCGATGTTTTATGTTACTACCAGCGATGAAGGAGTAATCTAGACTCAGTGCATGCTCATGGGTTTTTGAATCCTGACATTTAAAATTTTATCCATTCACATAGGTTTGTTGTGACACCTCTTTGTGTTTTAATTTTCATTTAATATTGTTGTAATTTACTGTTTATTTAATTGACTGTGTGGAACATATTTTCATGTTTGCTATCTTCTTCAGCTGTGAAGAGTTTCTTCATGTATTTCGCCCATTTTCTTATTGGATTGTTTATTCTGGAAACTGGCTCTTTGTCAGATATGGGTTTAATCCAAGGCAACAAGCTATCCTCCCACTCTCTTCATCTGAGATTTTTGAAAGCAGAAGTTTAATTGTAATAATCTCTATTATTTCTTCCTTGGAAAGAGCATGCTTTTGTTGTTTACAAAGCCTATCTCTAATCTTCTAAAGATTCTCTCTCTCTCTCTCTCCCCCCCTCCCTCTGTCTCTCTCTCTCTCTCTCTCTCTCTCTCTCTCTCTCTCTCCCTCTCCCTCCCTCTCTCTCTCCCTCTCTCTCTCTCTCTCTCTCTCCCTCTCCCTCCCTCTCTCTCTCCCTCTCTCTCTCTCTCTCCCTCTCTCTGTCTCTCTCTCTCTGTGTTTAGGACAGGGACTACATGGTGCTCAGGGTCTCATTGCATAAATCAGACTCATAGTGATCCTCCAGTTTACAGCCTCCCAGGTGCTGGCATGTGCCACCACTCCCAGTCTCAGTAGCTTTCTCAGCATACTCCAGGGGAGAGGCTGACATGGCAGGCCTGGGGATCCAACTCCCGGCCCTTGCATCTGCCTAAGCAGGTGTTTTAATCCCCTGAGCTATTTGGCCGGTTCTCATTGTGTTTTCTGAAAGATATATATATATATATAATTTTTTAGGGAAGGGTCTACAGAGTGTTCAGGGTTTCACTATTTGATTGGACTCACAGTGATCCACCTGTTTACAGCCTCCCAAGAGCTGGAATTCCAGGTGCGCACCTCCACACCCAGTCTCAATTGCCATCTCAGCACGCCCAGGGGCAGGGCCAGCAAGGCAGGCCCCAGGGATAGAACCTGCAGCCCCTATCTGCTGAGCTACTTGGCCGACCCTCTTCTTTGATGTCTTTAATCAGTAATTCATGACTTTCAGTATAGATCATGTGCCTACTTTTCATAATATATGCTTAAGACTTATTTGTTTAACATGATTATAAATGGAATTGTGATTTTTAACTTTATTTGTTACATGTGAATTTTTAATATACAATCAAGTGGTTGATTTTTGTATGCTAGTTTTATCTTCTGTGAATGAGGTGAACTCAATTATTATTTTGAAGTGTGTTTTTGTAGAATCCTTATGGTTTTCTGTAGACAAAATTGACAAATTTTCATCTGTTCCTCAAGTGATGGGCATTTTTGCTGTTTCCAAGAGTTGGCTATGACAAATTGTGCTGCTACAAACATAGATGCATATATATCACTATGGTATGTTTTCAGTACTGTTGGGAAAATACCCAGAAGGGGAACAGCTGGATTGAATGGGACTTCCAGTCCTAGTTTTTTGAATTTCTCTATATTCTTCACTTACAGATTTTCATCAAAAATGGGTGTTTAATTTCTTTAAGGACTTTTACTGTGTCTATTGATACATGGTGATGTGATTTTTGTCTTCTTCAGAGGATTTTGCCTTTATTGGATGACATTTTTTCTAAGGTTTAATCTGTCTTGCCTATCTGTGATGAAATCCTTGTTAGTCATGGTGTTTAGTTCTTTTTATATGTGGCAAAATTTAGTTTTCTTCCTTTGTACTGTCATTATGAGAACATCTTTATCACACTAATACTGGCCTCATCCATGAAAACTGGGAGTGTGGCTTTGCCTCGTGTAGATCTTCTAATTTTCCCCTCTCAGTCTTCTACAAGAAGATTGCCTAAAGGCCCTTGTATGCAGTATCTTCATTACCATCTTTTGTAGACATCCCAGAATCTCACTTCTAGTCTTCAGTTTAACCTGAAATTTATTTGAGAGTTTACTACTCTTTTCTAGATGAAGGAAACTTTTTATACTTGATTCTTTTTTTTTTTTTTTTTCAATACCCAGAACAGGGTATTGAACTCAGGACCTTGTCCTTGCCAGAGAAGTGCTTATTCCACTGAGCCATTTCCCAGGCCCTATACTTGATTATTAATATTAATTACATAGCTAATAGATGTATAGAAATGTCATCAAAGACTGTTATTTGTGGGGCCGGTGAGATAACTCAGCAGACTAAAGTGCCTGCTTAGGCAAGCCCACCAGACAGTGATTCTATCCCCTGCACCACATGCTACATTGGCCCTGCCCTCGGGGTGAGCTGAGAAGGCAAACAAACAAAAATGGAAAAAACTGTTATTTGTAGTATTTCTACATAGGAGCATATAGTGTTTCTCTTTGAAAAGCTTCATATATGCAATCAAAATCCAAAAGGAGGTCCATCTTTGTTTTCAAAGCACAGCACTTGGGTAGATTTTATTCAGCTCTGTCTTATGCTGGTTAGAGTTTCTACAGCCATGCTTCTTTTTATGTACTCCCTTTGGCCCTCACTAAAAAGTTTCAGTTAAAATTCCTATGGGCTAGTGCTTTTGTGTATCATCGCAAAAACATTTAGTACAATTTACTGTAACTTTTATCTTTTATGTACTCTTTCTACTTTGGGTTATTAGTTATTCACCGTTGTCCTATCTTTAGTGTTGATTCTTCTGCTTCTTATAAAGTGCTTTTCACTTATTCCATTTAATGCTTTTAATTCTGAGCTGGAGATTTTTTTAAAAGAAAATTTGAAAAGTTCATTTTCTGTTTGTTCATTATTTTGTGGGAACACTTAGAACCTTTAACAATCTCTTTGTGTATTAATATTGATATAACCATTATGAACAAATATTAAGGTAAAATACTTTCATTTGTGCATTTTCCTTTTCTTCTCTATCCTCTGATTTAAGTTCTTTTGCTATTTTTTTGTTTTTCTCCAGTGATTAATGTTTTTGAATATAATGTTAAACTATTACATTTTCAATCAATTTTACTTCACATATTTCATTTGCCATATTTATAATCTCTTTCATTTCCTTCCACTTCCCCTTCTGCAAGTTATAATTTTATTCTTTTTCTCTCTCTCTCTCTCTGTGGTGCATCCCTTTTGCACTCTGTTCTTTTGCCCCTATTTCCGTTGCTATTTCATCTATATATCTGCAGTCAAATCTTTGTGAACCAAAGTGAGCACTTCAAAAGTACCTCAGCATTATAAACATGAGTAGCAAAGGTTCTTCAACTCATGTTTATAATGCTTTTTGTCATCAGCTGATCATAAGGTTCTGAACTCAAATTTTATTTCTTTGAAGACTTACTAGGCACTGCTATCTTTTATATTTTTTGTGTTTAGGTCTATGTGATTATATTTCCAATTATAGGGCATAATGATTTTTGCCTGTACACTCAAAATATTTTGCATTTATTTTTGAAATCAGTGCCTTATTAATCTATGTCTTCATGAGACTCATCCTGTATCTTTTTAAAAAAATACAATATATCCTGCTTCAACCCTCCTTTTTTTTTTGGTGGAACCTGAGATTGAACTCAGGCCCTTGTGCAATCCTCCTTTTTTTTAATACAAACTCAATGGCAAACAGGATTCCATCTATTTTCTGCTTGGTATATAGAGCTGCCTGGAATATAGGACATACTGATAAGTTGATGTTGTATATCTAAAATTTGTTTTTCGATTAAAATTGAATCTTACTGATCCATCATATGTGTATTCTGAGATACATGAATGATGTACATATATTTCAAAGCTGTCTTTCTAATTTATTTTTACTTCGTTCCTGCACTTCCTCGTCTTCTTCAGTTCTGTCTGTCCTGCACTTGAGTGCGTTTCCACCAATGTCCTTCTTTGCAAAAGAGCCTTCATTTCCAAGACAGCTTCTTTCCTGTGCTCCAGCAGCTCACTTTTATGCGCTCAATATCTTTTTCCTAAAGTTTTGCCCAGTGATGGGTTTTCTGCTTTCAGTAGGGGTTTTTTAAAAGTGATAATTTCAATAAAAACCACTTTTATTTAAATTGCTCTTGAGTGGTAATGATTTTTATCTACTCCATCACAACAAAAATGAGTGTATACCTGCATTTGTTTTCCCTCACCTTTTGACCCTTTTAACAACTTTTTCATTTCTATGTCGTTTGCATAACTTACTTTACCCTCATTTACTTATTTTTCTTTTTAAGCAAGCTTGCATTATATGGTATAGATTTGCCTTGCATAATTGTGCATTGGAGTTGTGCACTTAATTATTTTATGTTTGAAGGAGACGTGTTCTTTCTAGCTCGACAATTTCAGGTGTGGAAGGGTTCAGCCACTATTCTGGGACAGTAGTAATTTTCCTTGATTTCAAATGACGTCCTTAATGATAGGCTTGGTGTGAACAAAGCTTCTTCCTTCCAAGAGAGCCCAGCAGCTGCAGTGCTGCTCTAGATTTGGATTTTATTTGTTCTCCTCTGACTTACTTGTAAAGCGCTTGCTGTGCGCTGTGCCTTTTTCTGTGGCTCATCTCCCTCACTTTTCCCTGTGCCAGAGCACCTCCTACTCTAAGCTTTAGTTTGTCCTAAAATGGGGTTGTTGAATTGCTTCTTAATATATACTTCCTACTTTGGAATACTGAGCTCTACAAACCTTTCTAGGCTCTGTAGTTTCAGACGTCTTATTTTATTCCCATGTATCCATGTGATTTTTCTAGTTCTTTCCCTTCTTGTGTGGAAATCAGTTTGATAGTGTGGAATCTGTGCTTTCCTTTCTCTTTGCTTTGGGACTGTTCCTGAGAAGAGGGAGGGAGAAATCTCTTTATGCTACTATCTTTACAGTAGAAATCTGTTTATCACTAAAGTGTCACAAAATTAATAGGAAATAATAATAATGAGAATTGGAGAATTTCTTCTTTCAGTAGTGACTGAGAAATTAACATTAAAAGATATTTCATGAGGGCTCAAGCTGTGTAGGAGAGGAGGAATGGCTGGGTGTGGCATCGTCTTTTCACTAAGAGCCTCCAGGGCCCAGGTGGGGTGAGCAGAATCTGCAGCTGGACTTGGCCTTCCTGGATTTCTGAGTGAACCATCTGGTCTCAGTGGTCACACTCACAGGAGATTGTGTACCCTTACCTATGAGTGAATTAGTGTCCTGTCGTTCTGTGATAAATTATTACCCACTTGGTGATTTAAAATGACAAAAATGTATCATCTCACAGTTCTGAGACCAGAAACCTGGATTGATATCAGTAGGCTGAAGTCAGCACAGGGTCAGCACTGACTCCCCCACAGAGTCGCAAGGAGACCACACTCTCTGTTCCTCCGACTTCGGGCGGCTGCTCACTTTCTGTGGCTGGGTCTGCATCCTTCCTGTCTCTCCCTCCATCTTTCCACTGTCTTCTCCTCTGTGAGCCTTACCTTCCTCTATCTGCCTTAAGAAGACACTTGTGGTCACATTCAGGAGCCATGAGGATAACCTAAGATGACCTACTAATTTCACAATCCTTAAATTACTTTGATCTTCTCAGACACAGTCACATTTTCAGATTTCAAAGATTAGGGGTCAGTATCTTTGGAAAGCATTATCTGAGGACCACGCTACAAAAAATCCATCTCTAACATCTCAGCAGTTGACACATGAACCACATCATTTGCTATGCTTTTTAGCCTGGCACCATTTATCTGCATCCACAAATGTATCTCCCCAAACCTTTCAACTCAAAGCTTGATGGTTTTAATAGAGACATATAGCAATAATACAGAGACAAGCTAACATGTTTCTTTTGAAACAGGGAAGAATCTTTCTCCTGTTACCTGTAACCATTATGATTTACTTCTCACCTGTTGTTTGTAGGACAGCAGAAGCAAACACAAACATGCTGATCCATGAAGGACTGCGTGTCAGGATTCTTGTTAAAAATCATCGAGAGTCGATGCTCTGAGGGTAGAGGACAAACAGCTGCAACCGCAGAAGCATTTAGATGAAAGCTTTGTCACTTACAATAAGACAGTTTCCTCTGTATTCTAAGTGCTGACAAATCTTAAACTATGAACAGCAGAGAGTATAAAACGGGGCTGGTGATTTATCTCAGTGATAGAACATTTGTCTAGAAGGCTGAAGCCTTGGGTTCCATCCTCCACACCAAAAAAAAAAAAAAAAAAAAAAAAAAAAAAAAAAAAAAAAAAAAAAAAAAAAAAAAAAAAAAAAAAAAAAAAAAAAAAAAAAAAAAAAAAAAAAAAAAAAAAAAAAAAAAAAAAAAAAAAAAAAAAAAAAAAAAAAA